>CANXYC010129418.1:0-18797 GCA_948193065.1 Aleurites moluccanus
TTAATTGAGAATATATGACAGGTTGTGATTGATAATGAATAAATAGAGATTGTATACATGCATATTGTATTGATAGGATTGATATGGTTGATATTGGGTTCTACGGGTGCCGGTCGCCATTGGCATCTCCCGTGCCCTAGATACTCTTAAAGATATTGATTCATTAATTTGAGGAGTGTCAGAGGAATTATGTGCAATTTTTATTAAAGATTCTGAGTTAATTTCTACAGTGCCAGATAAAGTCAATCCTTGTTCTTTTAGAAATTTATCCTCAAAGAATACTGCATCTCTGGATTCTATAACCACATTAATAGATAGATCCAAAAATTGACCAGCTGCACTATCCTCTGCACTACCTAGGTATATACATGTGTTGGTCCTAGGTCCTACCTTTGGTCTCCTAGGGTCTGGTATCCTAACATAAGCGATACAACCCCAAGTCTTTAGAGTATCATATCTACAAGGATGTTTATGCCATAATTCATAAGATATTGAATTTGTCTTATAATGTGGCATTCTATTCAAGATGTGACATGCAGTCAAAGTTGCTTCTCCCCAATAATAAGAAGGCATGCCAGCTGTCAATAACATAGAGTTTAACATTTCAGTTAATATCATGTTCTTACGTTCAGCTATGCCATTAGATTGAGGTGAGTAAGGAGCAGTAGTTTCAAGTATTATGCCATGAGAGTTACAAAATTCCTTGAATTCTGTCAATTTGTATTCTCCTCCTCTGTCACTCCTAAGTCTTTTAATTTTCAAGTTTAATTGATTTTCAACACGATTCTTAAAAAGTTTAAATTTATCAAATTCTTCATCTTTAGATTTTAATAGATAAATATGACAAAATTTAGAAAAATCGTCTATAAATGTTATCAAATACTTCCGACCTCCTCTAGTTGTGAAGTTTTTTTAAAATCACATAAGTCAGAATTTATTAGTTCAAGAAGCTGTGTACTCCTAAAACCGACTGAAAAGGTTTTCTAGTAATTTTAGTTTGAGCACATACTTCACATCTGTTAAATTTGATTGAAGTATCTAATGGTATATTATGAGTTTTAGCTAGTTTAGCCATTTTCTTATAGTTCACATGTTCTAATCGATTGTGCAATATTTTTGGATCAATTAAATTTGAACTAACATGACTAACTGTTTCATTTGCTAAACTTAGTCTATACATACCTCCTTCCAAATAAGCACATCCAAAATAACAAGAGTTAACAGACAAAGTTACTCTACCATTAGAAATTAAAGTGTTCATGCCAGCAATATCTAAAAGACTGATAGAAATTAAATTATTTAAGATAGATGGAACTACTTTAATATTTTTTAGAGGTAGAATTTTGCCTGAAGAGAGCCCTATGCTTATTGTACCAGTGTGGGTCACTATTTCTTTGTCTCCACTAGCCACAACGATAGTCTCGTTGACTTCAGTAGCATCATCAAGTTGTATTTTGTTCTTACAAACATGACATGTGGCTCCTGTATCTAACTGCCATTTTGAAGAAGTACTGACCTTTCCACTTTTTCCGATCATAACAATAAAATTCTAAGACTCAGTATTTTATACTATCATATTTGTTTCTTTATTTGGTGTGTTAGATTTAGTTTTTAGAGGAGCCTTACATTCTGTAATGAAATGACCCCATTTCCCACAATTGTGACACTTTCCCCTTTTCTTCTTAGAAATAGTCTTTTTAGCCTCCAACCTGGGGGGTTCATTTTTGATCGACTTGGATCTCCTAGAAAATTTCTTGGAATGTGTGATTGTGTTAGCAGCCGACTACTATTGTCTGACAATTTTCAAGTTATTTTTAACTCTGTTCTCATCTTCGATTCTGATGAATCGCTTGAGATCATCCAGTCTCACTTGCATATTTTTTCTATACATTTCAGTTTTAAAAGTGTGCTATGCAGACGGTAGTTTGTAAATTATTACCCTAACTAAAAAGGCATCACAGATGATGATATTTTCATTATTTAATTTAGATCTCAAATTTTCTAGATCAGTTACTTGAGGAGTGATTTTCATATTTTCATTAAATTTGAAATCCATGAATTTGTCAACTAGGTGAGTTTTTGACAATTCCTCTTCTTTTCTAAATTGAGCATCTAAATTATCCCAAATTTCTTTAACAGTGTTATATTTGCTAAAAATTTCTGTCAACTGATCAGAAAAACAATTCAATAAATAGTCTTTGCAGAAGTCATCATCCTTGTTCCATTGAGATTCATCAACATCCTCCATTGTATCAGCAAAGGTACTCAAAATAGTGTAAAATATATTTTCATATTTCAGTCTAAATTGAGTCTTTTGCTTCTAGGAATTAAATTCAGATCCACTAAAGGCTTTCAGTTTGATCATCTCAATCGGAATACGTTTATCTATTCTTCTATATATTTAAATAGACAATTAAATAGCAAAAATTATATAGAAGGAAAGTTGGAACAAGTGACCTGAATCGAACTAATTGAATCGAACCAGTGATTGAATCAAACCAATAATGTGAACTAAACCGATGATTGAATCAAATCGATAATTGAATCAAACCAATGATGAATCGAACCAATTTCAAATCTTTGCTTCTGTTGCTTTGCAAATCGGTGGCCTTGTCAACATAGCTGCCTCGGTCGTTGAGTTTAGCTTGGACAATCAGGGAAGAGATAAAATTGGAGGCTTCGCGTGCTTCTTCAAGATTTTCAATCTGTTTGATTTTTTTTTTTTAAATCAAACTAGAACTTGAATCAAGAATAACAAACTTGAATTCAAATTAGAACAATCAAAACCTTGAATCCAAAATCAGACAAAAATAATATTTCAAGATTGTTAAGATTTTAGGTCAAGCAATATGTGATTATTTGAAACATTACACCCTAGATATCTAATTTGGAATAACTAGCATGCTGCCTCCAGCTAGCATATATATAGATTTACACTAGGGTTAAACTAGTAAATTGCTTCTTACCCATTACGTCCACTGCAAAGGTCCATTATCTATTAGGGTTTTTATTAGAACATATATTAGGATTATTTAATATATCCAATAATTCTTTATATAGCAATTTTAAGTGGTGAATTAGAATCCTTCCCCATATGACCTAGCAGTGCAAAATTCAACCCATTATTCATTTTTTTTTTTCCAATTATCAAAATCTTTTACAATGAAGGCATCTAATCCCGAATGTCATGTTGGCCTCTTACCAAAAAGGTAGCATGGAAGAAAAACATAACATATGTTTTGGGCAACTATTCGAACTAATTAGGATTTGCATCAAATTGAGAAGCTTCAAATCATCAATGATGATTATCTAAGCTTGAAAAAAGGATATTCTGAAAGCCTAGGCTGTATGGGTCGACTTTGAGATAAGCAACACAAATTTTCACCCTTTGGTTAATTGGAAATTCCAATATTAATGCATGTAATCCTATATCACGTTCCAAAGTAGTGTTGTCCATTTGTTTAGGCTCAATACTTCTACATTTAAAAGGATTCTCATGAAAGTCAGAGGCCAAGGCATCAAGATTTAATAGTAAAGGAGCATTAAGAACTGGAGAATTATCATTTGATGCCACAATTGGATTAATTTCTAAATGTGTAGCATCTCCTTTTTCTAGAGTTTTTTTATTGCCCATAATTAAGTTGCATTATCACTCAAGAATTTATCCCCAAAAAAAAAAGGAATATATACAATTATTGTTTAGTTTAAAATTATAGAATTTCTTAAAACTAACCGAATTTATGATAGGATGAAATGTAGTCCATTTTGGATTATTAAATCAAATTATGTGCAAAACATAACAAAGAGAAGGAAATTGAGCTTCTATTCCTGTCTATTCCTTTCACCCTATTTTTTACCTTCTTTATCTTTGCTTTTTCTCTGCCAAAGCATTAACAATTTCTTAAAACTCACAATTCAAATTAACGTTATTAGATAAATTGATGGATGACATGTAGTATGTCCATATTGGATTACTAAATCAAATTGTGCAGAGAGCAAAACGTAAGCTTTCTCGATTGAACCATTAAAATAAATGAACCATGTCATATCCACAAGAAATTTGAGTTATTGACATTTTAAAAATGAATTCCAACTCATTGTTGTTATAAATTCCCCCAAACTGTCAATTGGTACCAACATTTCATGCCAAACTTTGCCCAAACTATCAATTGGTATCAACATTTCATGCCAATCTTTGTTACACCTAAAAGCCATATTGTTCTCATTTTCTCTCTACAAATTTGTACCTATAATAAACACAAGAATTTCAATTTTTCTACGTGAGAAGGAAGTCATTAGGAAAGAAATGATTTTAATTAACAACTCCTTATTGATTTTTCTTTTTTAATTTTGCCTACTTTGACAAAACAATTGAGTTTTCAAACCAATTATAAACTAGCAGTAACTTGCATTTGAATATCATATCTCAAAAAATAAAAGATAATATTTAAATAAAATAATAAAAAAAAGAGAGAGAAAAGAAAAGCATAAACTCACATGTCAAACACCACGCCAAAACATGAAAATTGAAAAAGATCTTTGCGACTACTCTCCATAATTTTCTTTTCTGATATCTTATAAATTGCAAATCTCCCTTTGAAGTAACTTATCATCGCCAAATTCTAAATAGAGAGAGTTGAACTGAATCAATTCTGATGGTTGAATGATTACACTTGGCTTTCTATTGAATTTGAAAATATTTGAGGATGAATAGAGACTAGCAACAAAAAGAAAAGGAAAGAAGTGCGCTAATTTGGTTTTACTTCACTCTTTTCGTGAATAATTTATTATTAATTTTTTGTTCTTTAATTTTTTTTTCTTTATTTACAATAAAATTTCTATAAATTAATAGTATTGAAATTCATAAATTTTATTAATTAATTGAGTATTAATTTAACCTTATTAATTCAAGTTGGAATCATAAAAAAATTATTATATTAGATGTTATTAATTAGAAGTTTTATTGCATGTAGTTAAGTTAAACTTACCAGATAACCAGAAATTATGTTAACAAATCAGTAGGTGCGCTAAGGGCTTACATTTCATATGGGTCATGCATATTTTACAGCTTATTAGCACAATCACCCTAATAAAAAGAAATGAAAAATGAATTTCTTCCAAGCTCATTTATGATTCGCCAATATCAGAGGAGCCAAGTAAAATATGATCGGCAGGCCACAATTTAAATTATGTATAGTATAACTAATGTTTTGTCAGCTTTGGCGTGGTGGGGGCTATGTATGTGCATCTGCCCTTACTTCTCCTTATAATCTTGATTTTCGCAATAAATTAAACCACCTCTCCAGCGACCCATCACTGGATCTCATTAATGATCCTACAAGATGTGTCCATGAGAGACCTAGATCTCAACCTCAGTGTTTGAGACCTAAAATCGCTGTTTCTCAGGAAGATTATACCTCAAAAAATTTACCTACCAAAACCTCCTCTAAGTATCATCAATGATGCAATCTATTTGTAAACCTTTATACAGACCATATTCATCTGTCTTGCATTGTTTCAAATCTCAGGCAATTGTTCTCTCACTGGGGAAAGGTTATGGATGCTTTTATTCAATCCAAGTTAAGAATAGGAAAGATTCATCGCTATGGTTTCCGTTCAAATTCCTATGAGAAGCTAATCAAGCAATCAACACCTACAATAATTTCTTGTTTAATGGTATGAAACTCCTGATTAAACTAGCTTATTTTGATAAATTTAATTCTTATGCTTTCCTTCCTAAAGCAAATCTTGTTTCTCCCATAAAATCAAAGTGTAATTTACATTCATGATGACTGAATTATAGGAAGAATTTTAATATTATTACAAATATTTTTTTATTATTATTAAAGTCATTGAATAAATTAAAAAATTTTATTACAATTTTCAATTGAAATTTTAACTGGATTAAATGATATGCCCAACAATCTAAAAAGATATTGACTCGGCATTAGACAAATATGACACGCCAGTCCACTCACCACGTCAATTGGACCCATCGAGATAACTCTCCTCCAAAACAAAAATCACCCCAAAATCTTCTCCACTTTATTCTCTTTGCGATCCCAAAATTGAAATTTTAAGATAAATCAAACAATTTCACGGATACATAGAAAGCTTAATAAAAATGAAATAAAAAAACCCAACAAATCTTTCTTCAATTCCCAAACTCTCGTAGACAAACCCTAACCTTAGATAATACCCAAAATGAATCTAAAATTGCCAATTTTTCTTTGCTACTCCATCACCGAATCAAAAGCTGGGCTTTTTCTTGCACGTGATTTGGATGACCAGTAGCAGAGGCGAAATTTTGCATTGCTTGGTCGATTTCAGTTGGCTTTTTAGCCATCATTAAGTACAGTAATGGAGACGGCGATATTTGCTTCAGTCTGATGGCAGCAGCAGAGAGTTAATTAGTTTTTGAAGTGGGTATTGCCGATTTTTGCCTTTGGTTTTTCGATTCAATCACTGGGTTCATTGTTGAAGATTCAATTTCTTTTTTTTTTTTGGGGTCTAGTATACTCTTTGTTGGTTCATTGATTTTTTGCTCCATTTTCATTTCAATTCAATTGCTGGTTTTATTCACCAATTTATTTTCTGGGTGTGGTTCCAAAATCTTGTTTTTGTGGACTCTAACTAAAATGTTTTTGGATTTTCATTTGTAGTTTGGATTAAGTCCGGTTTCGATATCTTAAGGTTTCTATGAAAAATTGAGAGAGGAAAAAGGAAAAGAAAAAGAAAAAAAAAATTGATTTCAGTTTTCCTTTGAGTTTTGGATTTTTGTGATTTCCTTTTCTTCATTTTGGCTTAACGATTGGGTTTGTTATTCATATTGCTTCGATTTTGGTCTCTGGTTGTGAATTTTCATTGGGTCCGGTTGGATTTGTTCTTCAGCCATGAATACAAACAAAGGTAGAGTTGTAGATTCAGCCATGGAATAAGATTTTGGTGATGTGGTGTGGGGAAATGAGAGACGGTGATGTGTCATGTACATATGGCGATTTTAGTGCGGAGTCAACATCTACTTGGTGATCTTATCGACAACTTACTTAAAAAGTGTAATAGAATTATTTAATTAGTGCAATAACTTCAATAATGAAATATATATATGTGTGTGTGTGTGTGTGTGTGTGTGTGTGTGTGTGTGATCATACTAGAACTTATTCTATAATTCAGTGATCATAAGTGCAAATTACCCGAGAACCAAACCACAAACCTTAAACCTTAACTTCTAAACTCCTCTCCTCTCCCAAAAAAAGACTTTTGCACCTTATTAATAAAATTCCTCTCCTTTAAAGAGCTATGGTTGTTGTGGCCTTGAATTTTAGAGCAACCATAATGAGGTTTAATGGCTTAAATCTATGTTATTGTCTTTGTAAGAACCCATAAACCATTATAACCTTTGTAAACAATCTTTTATTAAGACAACTCTACCATTATTTGTTTCTCCCTTATCTAGAAAAATAATGCTACTACACTCTGATTTTCCAAAAAAAAAGGAAAAAAAATCAATCTCTTCATATCCTAATTATTTTTCTAATTGGTTTGAAGTTGTTAAACCATGAGATCCTTTAATTATTTGTTTGTCTTGTATTGTTTTACTAAGATGCGAGGGTATTCCATTATATGCTTAGAATAATAGATTTTTTTAGTCTATTGGTATTGGGGCGTATTAGAGGAACATTCATCTCTATGGATGACAATACTTCTCATAATAAAATGTTTGATATTAGAAGAATTCTTATTGCTACATTGTTAACAAGATTTCATCTTTGAAACCATTAAGGCCAAAATTGATAGGGTCAAAATCATCGACGAAATTGTTAAAAATTTTCTTCACCTAGCTTTAAACAAAATTTTTGGCTCCTTTCCTAAAACTAATGAGGAGAATAGGCTATTAGAATCTTTTGAAACAAATAGTATTGTAAGAAAGAATAATCATCTTTCTAATTCCTCTCCTTTTAGCAAGGTAAATAAAGAAAGTGTGTTTTCATAATTTATCTTGACAATGCTCTACTAGAGTACCATATTGATTTCATTAAAACTCAAAGAAGTCAGTCAATAAATTTTCTCCCTTAACCTCCTTAAACCAACAACCACCTTTTCAATTATTTGAAGAGCCTTGCATGAACTTTGACAACATATTTGTAAGTCTCCTGAGATGCACATGTCTGACGCTCCTTTTATCTTCCTATTAGTTATCTAGTAATACAAGAAAGAAATCACCTTATCCTTCCCCCTCATTTCTTAATCTTGTAGAAATTAGGCATATCAATCTTACACATGTGCCTAGTCCAACAAATCATATGTAAATACTTTCGCCTGAATTCCAACCACCTAAATCTCCTTACAATAATCTCACCATTTACCCTCTCCTTCTAAGAAGTTAAAACTCGTTCCTCCTCTAAACTTATCTATGATATTTTCCCTTCTTAACCTATTTGGCTTGAAAATTTAGAGCTTTTTATAAGAGAGCTGCTAGGAATAAAGTTACCAATAAAAGGAAGAAAATGGCCAAGAAAAATCTCTCGGAACTCAGATCTAAATTAAATGGCAAGAAAAAAGAATTACATGACACTTTTTCTTATGTTTATATACAATTTTTCCCTCTTTGATAGTGGTATCATAAACAAAAACCTACATCTTTCCAGATCAACCAACTCATATTCTAATTCCTCTTATCTAGAAGTTGAAAAAACATAGGATATTACAAATATCCTAGGCCTAATTTTTAATAATAGTAAACTTTCTTTCATAAATTATATCATTCTTTTTAAAAATAGAGATGTTGGTCTTCCATTAATGATTCTCACCAAACGATGATCTTACTCTCCTTAAATATTAGAAGGGGTTAACTATCATTTGAAAAAAGATGTGTCATATCCTAACTTTCCACTAAAACAATTTCATTTCTTTTCTTTCAAGAAACCAAATTAAAATCTTCATGTGTCAAGGTGGTCCTTAATATCTAGGGCAATTGTTTCTGTGATTGGGTTGGTATTGATGCTTTGAATAAGTTTGGTGTTATTATGGTAATTTAGGATCTAAATTTTTTCAAATTTCTTCCTATAATAGTTTCTCTAATTGGATTTTGATCCAAAAATTATGATTACAATCAATATACATGGTTGCCTTGTCTCTCTTCATTCTCTTAACTACGATTTGCATAAAAGATTGGTTTAGAAGGAAATCTCATTTGTTATGAGACCCTTTAATCTCCATTGAATAAGCATCAGAGACTTTAATGAAGTAATCTCTATTTCAGAAAGAAAATTTTCTTCTGTACACTCCATGGACATGAAATTTTTTGGATAAATTATATTGTTAGTCATAAAACTTATCACCAACTCTTATTAAAATTACATAATTTCAATTTATTGTTTTTAGATTACTTATCTTTAAATTTTAATTCAATGGAAAGTCACTCTTTATTTTTAAATGACTAGAGTAAGGATGTGACTAAAAAAGAATAATCAAAGAATATTCTTAATGAGTCAGCAAATAATGAGATCTACCACTGATTTAATCACTTGCTTATGTGTAATCCTCATTCCAACAATAATATGTTTTTTAGCCTTTTTATTTTAGCCCAACTTATCTCTTTCTTATTCTCTCTACTTCTTCTTTTATTTTCTCCTATTGAACTTCTTCTTCCATTTTGTAGAAAACTAAGTTTTGTAATTTTACAGATAAATTAAAACCATTTCTCCTAATCTTTCTCCCTTTCATAAGAGAAATTAAATCTCCTTTTTTCTTCTTCGTTAATTCACAACCAAAAGTTCTTTCCTTTACATTGTTGTCATGGATAATCATAATAGTTCTAGCCATAATCATTGTTCTCAACTCAAAGTCCAGTATGTTAGTGTGGTGAAATTGTAACAATGAAGACATTATGGACTGACATTAACCCAAAGCAGAGGTTTTACACCTGCAAGAAATATGAAGTGAGTTACATATCTGAATTTGATTTTGGTTTTATTTTTAAATTTCTGAATTTTGATTTTATAATTTTTTTATTTTGGTTTTATTGGGTTTTCAATTAATTTGATGCAAGATTTTGATATGTTTTGATTTTTTATTTGAAATCTCATGCTGGTGTACGAACTCAATGTTGCAGACTTGGTGGTGAGACACCTAGATGATCTTTAAATTATTAATTTAAAGAACCTTCCAAATATTGAATCACCAAAATTTAGGTCTCTCGAACTAGAGGTGGAACTAAAAAAAGGAAGAGAAAGAGGATCAACCGACCTTAGTAATAACTGATGATATTTTCTTAGACTCCTATGAATCTATAGTTTGCTTTTTAGTTTATGAATTGTGTTTACAATAGTCTTATAATATTTGTTTTAACGTTGTTGCAAATCATTCGACCCCTTATTTATAAAGGGAAAAAATTGTAAAATAAAAAAAAAAATAGAACAAACAAACAAGGAAAGACAATCTACATTTGACTGCTTGAATAAAACACATTTCTAAAAATAAAATGCATACCTAGTTAAGAGGACACTAACAGAGAGAGAGAGAGAGAGATAAGTTAGTAGAAAAAAGAGGAGAGAGAGGAAGAGTGAGAGTGAGAATTAGTGCATTAAACGATTATTTTTTCTTTTGTTATTTTAACCATTTGAGTGAACTATATATTAACAGATGATAAAATTAGTTGTTTGCTTACTCATTAAGAATAACTTTGGAATATTCTTTTTCTTTTTGTTTTTGTTTGATCAAATCATTACTCTGGTCACCTAAAAATAAAAGGTGACTCCTATTGAATTGAAATTTAAAGTGAAGTTACCTAAAAATTACAAATTGAAATTATGTGACTTTAATAAGAGTTAGTGACAAGTTTAGTGACCAAATATATGATTTATCCTACTTTTTTCCTAATTTATCATGGATTACAAATTGATTGACCTTCTTTTATTATAAAGGAAACTCAATTAGGCTAATTCAAGAAGCACTTCTCGAATTGACAAGTGTTTGATATCTGTGAATTCGCTTACTATCTTTTCGAACTTCAAACTCTGAGGTTTGAAGTGAGGACAACTCTACCACTCTCCTCTGCTCCTCTAATCTATAGACTGGAATTTCATATACAAACCCTTCCACTTTTTGGATAGTTTGTACCAATATTCTTGTTCCCTCAATCTTGTTAAAGGATGGTGGCATTCATTTGAATCTCATAATCAACATCCCTACAGAGTTGTAACAAATCTCAAATTGTTGAAATTGAGGCTGAAATCTTGGAATCAACCTCCTTTTAGTAATATTGATAATTTTATCACCTTATTAGAGGTTTTCTTGAATAAATTTGATATAATTAAAGAAATTGATGCCTATCTTACTAGGAACTTGAAAACAAATCACGAAAGAAGATATCTCTTTGATATTTGGAAGGCTCATAAAAGAAGGGACACTTATTGGAAACAACTTTCCAAGATTAATTGTGTTAAACTTGGTGATAGAAACACTAAGTTCTTCTTGACTTTGCCTTACTAAAAAATCTCATAATTAATTAGGATGTCTCAAATCTAATGGCTCTTTGATCCTTGATTAAGATAACATCAAATTGACAATTAAAGACTATTTTTACATTCTTCATAAAGGCTAGAATTCCTTTCATCTTTTTCTTTCTAGTTTAACCTTCCCAAAAATTAGCAGTATTTTGGTATCCTATCTTGAAAGAGATATTTTGGATGAGGAAGTAAAGAGAGCAATATGGAGTTATGATGGATCTCGAGCTCTTTATGATGGATCTCGAGCTCTTGGGCCTAGTGGGTTTAATGTTGCTTTTTTTAGAAAAATGTGAGATTTTTTGGATCAAGATGTTGTGGATTTTGTATCCCAATTTTTTTCATGAAATTATACCAGTTAGGATTTCTTCCTTATTTATAGCCCTAATACCTAAAACCCAACTTGTTATGTCTTTGTATGAGTTTCGACCCATCATATCATGGCTAAAATCTTATCCTTCAAACTCAAAACTATACTTTTAGAAGTTATCTTTATTAACCAAAGTACTTTTCTAAAAAAATATGCAAATCCTTAATGGAATCCTTATTGCTAACGAGTTGTTTGACTCAATAAAAAAAGTCCCATAAATCAGGTACTCTTTTCAGGTTAGACTTTGAAAAGGATTCATTTGTTTCTTATGAGATCACTTGTTGGATACTCTTGCCTTTATAGGATTTAGGGATTGGTTGAGGAATTAGATTTTACAATTCATTAGCTCTCTAAAGCTTCAAATCTAGTAAATAGATCACTTACTAATCAATATTTTTAGGTCATGGTATCAAACAGGGCTTCCCACTTTCTACTTTCCTTTCCTTAATAATAGTTGAAGGTTTAAACCTTCTTCTCTCCTTTGATTCTATCTTGGATTTATTTAGTGGTCTTGAATAGAAAATAGAAGGTTCATGCATTACTCATCTCCAATTTGCTAATGATACCCTAATTTTTCTGCAAAGCTTCATTCGACAATCTTCTCAATGTTAGAAGAGTTCTTAAAATGCTTTGAACTAGCCTTTAAATTAAAAGTGAATTTTTCATAAAACCGACATCATAGCAAATCAATATTGAGAATAATTGGCTCTAACATTGCAAAGTCCAATGCCGATTAGTCAAGTATCCCAAGCTACATTTAGGAACTAACCTTAGAAAACTCAATACTTTTAAACAAAATTCATAATTGGCTTGCATCATGGAAAGGATGTCTGCTCTCTAAATCTAGAAGATTAATCCTTATGAAATTAATTCTTTCAAACTCATCTCTATTTGACATGTCCTTATTTTTTATGCCAAAAGGAGTGGCTAATGAGATAAAGAGAATGCAAATAATTTTTTTTAGTCTGACAACAACTCTCTTTATAAATTGGCTTATGTCAGTTCGGATATTATTCAAAAACCATTAAATTTTAAGATTGGTGTTGGTTATATCCAATCCAAAAATATAGCCCTTTTAGAAAAATGACTCTAGGGGGTATGCAAATGAAGAATTTTCCTTATAGTGCACTGTTATAGACACCTAATTTTTGAAGCACCTTGAGTCCGAGCCATATCCTAATGATGAGGCATTGGATATCAAGATGTTAAATGGAATTCCTTGTTAAAAGAATACCAGTTTAGAGAAAATGAGTTTATTCAATTATATTTGCATAAAATGGCTTTTTAGATGAAAATGGACCATTGAAGTTACTAAGCCTTTGAAATTAGCAATTGAGGATTCAAACTAGTATTTTGTTATTTTTAGGTTTTAAAAATGTTAAAGTATCATCTAAATTAATTTCAAATGATTTTGGGCAAAGTTCAGATGTCTAAAAAGGGAAACGACTGCACGGAAGATCGACGAGACCGTGCTTGGCACAGGGCCGCATGTCACTGCCCAGGGCTTTACAGTGGCTCACGAACTTATCTAGGGCTATACGGCTCTACTAAGCCCCTAACAGGTCCCTTCATTATCCACGAACCTTTTCACCATCTCCTTGTGTGTCACACCCCAACTCCAGTGGTGCGACGGTCCTAGGGTAAGGGTAGGCTTAAGGCCACCATAAATCCGTAGAACTCACATATACTGGATCTCATACACAATTATATCAAATACTATATCATATATTATCATTTTCATAATTCATATAAGCATAATTCATATCTTTCTTTTTATATCATCTCATAAATTTTCTCTTATTTTTTACTGATCAAAAGATACATCCCACATCACTAAAGAACAAGAGTAACCCAGTAAATCATACATCAAAATATTATCATCCCCAATAATCATCTACGGAGCTCTAAAGTGTACTTCCAGTACATAATGTGTCATAATACCATATAATGAATATACATAATCATATTCCAAAATAATTACAGTGAAGGCTTATTGGAAGAATGAGTCAAGAAGCTTGATCTTCTCTATTAGCTCCCTTACGAGCTATACTAATACCTGAAATCCACAGAAGAGGAGTGAGCTTTCAACTCAGTAAGATATGAATAACATAAATCAAGAATCTGAATATAAAATCATAATCATGTACTTATATTTATATATATATGGGTATGAAAGAATCTCAAGCTTATACTTGAAGGAACATGAGTGCTTATAATAATTAGCACTATCAAATCATATTATAAATCGAATCATGGTTCTTATTTAGAATATAAAATGCCCACAAAGAATGGCATTATCAAATCTCATGTGATAGAACTGATCTCATATCATAACATACGTATCAGCAGCCTTGCTACCTTAACATGAACGCATGCTTGGCCAGCCATACGCCTAGAGCTCGTGGTCCCCTCTAGGTGGAACACTGATAAAAATCCTATCAGCTGGGTTCCCAAAGTGCACGATAGACTAATGAATTTACTCTTATTGGGAGGAGCGTTCTATCTATAGGGTCATGTGGTTTCAATCTCACAAGAAACATATTGGTCACAAGACCATCAATGTATATCATCATTCAAATCGAGTTCAACAAGTAAGAAGCATATGAACTTAATCCAAGAAGGATGATTAAGTCATTTACATTATATATATATATGGTAATCATATAAAACATAGGGAACTTTCGATTTTAGAACATCATAATATTATCATTTAGTAATTTGGCAATATCAAATATATGAGAATTATATGGATGAACAATTTAAGAATACTTGGTCATATTATTTCAAGAAAAAATAAACAATTGAAGTGTTCATACTTACCTCTTACACAAATTTCTCTTGAATTTTTCTTTAACAAATTGCTCAACTCCAAACTCCTCAATTACTTTGATTTTCTCCTCCTAAGAAATTTTCCCAATTATTCAAAATTAGGGTTTTTCTTACTTAATAATATTCAACATAATTTCTTAATAATTAACCATCTTAGAGTTTCTATTCTTAATTCCTATCCTCAATTTAATTTATCTCTTAAGAAAAAATTTGCATTTAATTCGAATTTACTGTTCATGGTACTATTCATGACAGTCCAAAATTCTGATTTCTCCCACATTAATTACCATTAATAACTTCAAATTACTTGCAATAAATTCTATACACCCAATATTTATTATTAACCAGTAGACTTAAATAAATCTAAAAGAAATAACCTTGGAAGAGAAATTTTCCTTAATTCTTCAACACTGAAATTCCTGAGATTTCTTGCTTAAATCTGATAATTAATGCCTTGAAATATGCTAATCTAGAGATCTAATGCATTAATTTTGAGTATTAATGCCTTAGACAAGAAATGGAATTGATCTGAGAAAAGACTGAAGAATAACGAAGAAAGAAGAAAGAAAATCGTGCAGAAAATCGCCATTGACCACTGGATTAAATAGGTTACTGCCCAAAATCCCGCTCGCCAGCTCGCCTCACCAACCTGCCTCGGCAATGCTACCTTGCCTAAGCTAGTTCGCCATTCTCAGCTCGCCAAATTGATCCGGCAATGCCACTTCGCATAACCAGCTCGCATGTGCTACCTCGCATATGCTGCCTCGCCAAACTCTCCTCGCAAACTCTTCCTTGCATATGCCACCTAGGTAATGCCTCTTCACCAACTTGCTTCACCTATCTCCCTCTTCGCCAAACTCTGCTCGTGAACTGCCACTTCGCACATTCCCTCTTAGCCAAATCCTTTTCGCATAATGCCACATCGCCTTATCCTCTTCGCCAAATCCTCTTCGCATATGCCTCCTCGCATATGCCTCTTTTTCAATTGCCACTTTGGTAGTCTCACCTCACCACTTTGCCACTTCGCCAGCTCGCATTTTGTCGGCTCGCCATAACCAGATCTTAATAAGCTAGAACTCTTCCTCGGCAACTTATACTTAACCTGCTCGCAAAAGAGCTACAAACATTCAAACTTTCTGATTCTTTTTTCCACTTAAAATAGGCATGTAGGGGCTCAAAATATCCAAAATTCAATTCACAAGGGCAACTACACAGACCAGGGTGACTCTCTAATTGTCACCCAGACTTACTGCCCCATAATTCAT
The DNA here is from genome assembly GCA_948193065.1 of Aleurites moluccanus. Classification (NCBI taxonomy): domain Eukaryota; kingdom Viridiplantae; phylum Streptophyta; class Magnoliopsida; order Malpighiales; family Euphorbiaceae; genus Aleurites; species Aleurites moluccanus. The sequence goes on from CANXYC010129418.1 coordinate 15,972, forward strand.
CCGAATAGGTCCAATAATTTTCGTTCTCCACTGAGATATACTTATCCAAAATTCTTAACATTTTACAGCCAACAATACAACACATAAAGAAATATTTTTCATGTTTACACCTTTGGCTCAATCTGTCTTAGTCATTCCCAGAAATTTCAAATACACACAGACTTCCTGCAGAAATACTTAATCAGATAGGTCCTGCTAAAAGGGATATAACTCATCATACACATTGAATTTTTCTAAGCCATTTTACAAAGTTTCATATGAGACATAAATTCATAACTTTCATTTTTTATACTTTACCAAATTCTTTCCTTAAAATTATGAAATTAGTCTCACAAATTCCTGTAACCAGAAATTTATTGCATTTCTCAAACATTCACATCTTAAATTTATTTAATTCTTCAAATATACAATTAATAAAAATACAACAAAAATGACAAATATTATATTCTTTCCCCCTTAAATAAATTCGTCCTTGAATTTATAATAATCTACCTCAAGCCTGAAATAAATGAGGATATTTATCTTGTATGCTCTGCTTACTCTCCCATATGCACTCTTCCATGGCTTGGTTTCTCCACAAAACCTTAATCATTAGTATCTCCTTGTTCCTTAACTTCTTAACCATTCGATCTACAATTGCAATTGGAATTTCTTCATATGATAAATCTGGTTGGAGATCCACTTCCGGCACTTGAAGCACATGAGAAGGATCGGCAACATACTTCCGAAGCATCGATACATGAAATACCGAATGTACCTTATCCATGCTAGGAGGCAAAGCCAACTTATATGAATCCTCCCCAACCTTACCCAAAATCTCAAAAGGTCCAATATATCTTGGAGACAGCTTGCCTCTCTTGCCAAACCGCAGAACTCCTTTCATTGGGAAAATCTTTAGAGACACAAGATCTCCAATGGAAAACTGAAGATCCTTCCTCTTTGGGTCGGCATAACTCTTTTGGCGACTGAAAGCTATCTTCAATCTTTCTCGGATCAGTGGAACCTTTTCTAAAGTATATCGTATCAACTCTGGTCCTTCAATATACTTCTCTCCAACTTCATCCCAACATAAAGGAGATCTGCATTTCCTTCCATACAAAGGTTTATAAGGAGACATTTGAATCGTGGAGTGATAGCTGTTGTTGTAGGCAAATTCTATCAATGGCAAATGAGCATCCCAGTTCCCTCCAAAGTCTAGAATGCACATCCTCAGCATGTCTTCTAGAGTTTGGATGGTCCTCTCCGATTGCCCATCTGTTTGCGGATGGAAAGCCGTGCTGAAATCAAGCTGAGTACCTAAACATTCTTGCAATTTCTACCAAAACCTCGAGATGAACTGAGTACCTCTATCTGATATGATTGAAACCGGAACTCCGTGAAGTTTGACAATCTCATCCACATAAATCTGAGCATACTGAGAAGCTCCATAGATCGTCTTGACTGGCAAGAAATGAGCCAACTTGGTTAGTCTATCCACAATGACCCATATCGAGTCATAGCCCATTGAAGTTCTTGGCAGTCCGACTACGAAATCCATGGTCACTCTCTCCCACTTCCATACTAGCAATGGCAACTCTTGGAGTAATCCCCATGGTTTCTGATGCTCAAACTTGACTTGCTGACAAGTTAGACATTTGGCTACATATTCTGCAACATCTCTTTTCATTCCACTCCACCAATATGAATTCTTGATGTCATGGTATATCTTCATTGCACCCGGATGCACATTATACTTGACATGATGTGCTTCCTTAAGAATCATATCTTTTAATCCATCAACTGCTGGAACACATAGCCTGCTACCATGCCTTAACAAGCCATCAGCCACATTAAATCCTGGAGCTTTTTCTGACCCTACCTCATTCTTTTTTTTCACTAATTGAGGGTCTCTATCTTGAGCCTCTCTAATTTGATCTATGAGAACCGGCTTGACTTGGAAATTTTCCAAAAACACTCCTGAATCTGACAATTTCCAATTGACTCCCATATCATTCAATCTTTATACTTCCTCACTAAAGGCCTTCTACTCACTTGAATATGGGATAAGCTTCCCAAAGATTTCCTGCTCAAAGCATCGGCTACAACATTTGCTTTCCCGGGATGGTATAAAATTTCACAATCATAATCCTTAAACAATTCAACCCACCTTCTCTGCCTAAGGTTAAGATCTTTCTGCTGGAATATATACTTCAAACTCTTATGATCTGTGAAAATCTCACACTTTTCACCATACAAGTAGTGTATCCAGATCTTCAATGCAAACACCACTGCAGCCATCTCAAGATCATGAGTTGGATAATTCATCTCATCCTTCCTCAATTGCCTCGAAGCATAAGCTATCACCCTTCCATGCTACATAAACACACAACCAAGCCCCACTCGTGATACATCGCAATACACCGCATATCCTCCTTCACCCGACGACAAAGCTAAAACAGGTGTCGTGATGAGATAAGTCTTCAACTTCTGGAAGCTCTCTTCATATGCATTCGACCAAAGAAATTTAATTTTCTTATGAGTAAGCTTGCTCAAAAGAGCTGCAATCTTGGAGAAGTCTTGAACAAATCTCCGATAATAGCCTGCCAAACCTAAGAAACTTCTCACTTCTAAAACATTTGTGGGTCTAGGCCAACTAAGAATTGCATCAACCTTTCTAGGATTGACTTTAATCCCTTCTTTGCTCACTATATGCCCCAGAAAGCCCACACTCTCAAGCCATAATTCACACTTCGAAAACTTGGCAAATAGCTGATGCTCTCTCAAAATCTGCAACACAACTTTAAGGTATTCTTCATGCTCTTCTTTACTCTTAGAATACACAAGAAT
>CANXYC010129437.1:0-30095 GCA_948193065.1 Aleurites moluccanus
TAGGCCAACCATTTGAATGTCACCGTCGCCAGCGACCATGGCATGCCAATTGCGTCAACTTTTGACCGCAAAATGACCAAAATATGTTTGTTTCCATTTTTGGTCGTTAGACCTTTAGTCTTCGTTTCATTGATTATTATTGATATTTTATTGATTTTAGGCTCATTAATTGAATCTAATGAGCTCTTGTTACCTAACTGCTATTGATTGATTGATATTGAGTTTATTGAAATTGAGGATACCATTGTGGTATAATGGTGTCCACGATAAGTTTCTTTCTTATATTGACCTTATGTGATATAATAGAGATACCAGTTCGACAGTGTAGTGGGAAAATACTGTCGACCTTGTGCACATTGTATTACTGATACCCTAGCTAGGAAATGGGTTATGGACCTAGCCATAAGACCTGGCCCGTCTTATGATACAAATATTGCTACATTAGATTGTATGTGTGCATATAGTTCGCATATAATCCAGATTGATTGCTACTGGAGATTGTATAATTTTATACAATCCAGCCCTTTATCTGTTTTTCTCCATGGTATTGAACCTTTGATATCCTTATTGATCTATTCTGTCATTTACTGTAAATGCTTCTATAAATTGGTTATACTAAGCATTTGATATCATTGGTTCCTCTGTAAATCTCACTTTTATTGGCGATGCATATAGATTCACTGAGTATCTTATATACTCATCCTCTCATTGTTTATCCTCTGCAGGTGCAGAGTAGGAGGCAGATTCCTAGTTTTGTCTCTCAAAGGAATTCTGCAGTCTGATAAAGATAGTGTAATTAATCAAACACTGTATTTCTATATATGTGTATTAGATGCTCCATGTGTATTGTATAATGGTATAGACGGATTGTTTATGTAAGTGTATGAGATATTTTGAAGTATAAATGTATAAGATTATAGAAGTTATAAAATGAATGATAGAGTAACAGATTGTATTGTGATATGTGATGTGAGTGTATGGATAGATATATTGTTATATGATTGATGATGGGTTTCCACTGCAAAGATTGGGTAAGTTATATTTTCCGCAGCGATATTGTGAGTGATTGTGAAGTATGAGATTGATGGGTTCTACGGGTACCGGTCGCCATTGGCATCTCCCGTGCCCTAGGACCGTCGTGATCCGGTCGCGAGAGCGGGTCGTGACACCAGGACCATAACCCCTCCTAGCTAGGGCATCAGTAATACAATGTGCACATCGCCGACAGTATGTTCCCACTATCCTGTTGGATCGGTAGCTCTGTCAAGCCACATAAGGGTCAATATAACAAGGGATACCATTATACAACAATGGCATCCATTAATCAATCAGTCCAATATCAGTCAATTCAATTATCAATAAGAACAATGGCAATGCTATATATAACATACAATCAATGATAAATGGTTTGGCAATTAAGAAAGACATGGAACAAATGTTGGTTCGGTGGTGAAAAACGATAGGTCAATTGGCATGCCAACGTCGCTGGCGACAATGGCATTCAAATGGCAGGCCTATGAAATACAAAACAATAGGCCAAAGGCAAATGAACTTGGCATTTCATCAAACACATGGTGGGCATACAATGACAAGCCAATAGGTTAGGTTTAGGTGCAAACTTGACTTGCCCAATTCAATCAACACAAAGCTACATTGTCAACAAAAGTATAGGCATCAAAGAAACACAATTAAACAACATCAAAATGGGATCAAATAGCCATAGAAAATCAAGCAAAACCAAGCAAATTCCAAAGGGATGAATAGTCCTATAAGGTTCGGCCAACAAGGTGTTTTTACAACAAGGTTCCAATTCCAATTTTAACACAAATGGCATGTTATTAGATGCAAAATAGACTCACCTAATGCTTTAAATCCCTTTGAACAAGCCAATTCCCACCAAAATCACTAAATGGCCTATATAAGACAACCTTGTCAACAATTGTGTTCTACATCAAATAAACCATCAATTAATCACCTATTCACATCCAATTAACATATTCTAACATTAATTAACAAAATTAAACACTAAATCATCAAACCCTTTCTTACAACTTCAAATTAAGCTAACCAAATTAGGCATTTCTACAAATTTGCATCAATTGATGCAATATAACACCAAACCCATTCAATTCAACTTAAATAACATCTAAATAAACTATAAAACTCAACAAAACAATTCCTTACCAAAATGAGGTGTGATTGCTGAATGTCCCCCCTTCAAATATATTGAATTTCTTTACTCCTTTCTACAAAATGATGATGGAAATAGGTTAAACTAGATGAATACTCAACTTTTCCATCAATTTGCTTAAGAAATTTATAAGAAATGAAGAAGAAAATAGAGGAAGAAGAATGGAACTATGGTTCGGCCTCTTTGGAATAAAAGAAGAAGATGAAGACAATTGTTCTAAGTAATGAATAAATAGAAAATTCCATTTGGCAAATTATAACTAACTCCCCAAACTTTCATTAGTTATACTTTGGTCCAAAATCTTTTGTAATTTATTCTGTCAATTCTGTCAGGATTTAGATTTCAAAGTGTGGAATCAATAGGCTTATTTTAATTTATACTTATTTATAAAAATGGTTCTGGAGTCATTCTGTAACCCCGACCAACCAATTTTTACTATCCACCTTAAACTTTCATTTATTTACGATTTTGCCATTGGTTACTTTTTCAGTGTTCCTAAATGATTTTCACTTCTTTCTTTCTACCAAAATTACATATAAATTATGGTGATCTTTTACCCCTAAATCAACTTAAAAAATTCTTCTGTTGACCGGACTGCTAATTTCTCGGCAGTATTCCCGACACCACCGCTTTCTGGAAAAGTAACAAGTTTGCTTTTTAACTGTGTTTCTAAAATTATTTCCCATCATTTCAAGACTAATGAACCACATTTTGAGAATTTATTCATGCATATGAGTTAGGAATTTATAGGGTATTACATTATACCCCCTACAAATAAATTCGTCCTCGAATTTAAATAAAACATACCTCACTGCTGGAAAAGAAATGGATATCTGCTCCTCATCTCATGCTCACTCTCCCAAGTGCACTCCTCCATGGACTAATTCCTCGAAAGCATTTTAACCATCGGGATCTCCTTATTTCGTAGCTGTTTGACCTGTCGATCAATGATCTCCACAGGAAACTCCTCATAAGACAAGTCATCACTGAGATTCACATCCTGAACCTCCAAAATATGTGATGGATCAGACACATACTCCCGCAGCATTGATATATGGAAAACTGGATGTACATGGCTCATGCTAGGTGGAAGAGCCAATCTATAGGCCACACTACCAATCGTTTCAAGTATCTCAAATGGGCCTATAAACCTTGGTGATAACTCACTCCTCTTCCCAAATCTCATAACACCTCTCATCGGTGAGACCTTAAGGAAAACATGATCACCAACTGCAAAATGTACATCCTTCCTTTTCGGATCAGCATAACTCTTCTGCCTACTGAAGGCAGTCCTCATCCGATCCCTGATCATAGGAACCTTTTCCATAGTTTCTCTAATCAACTCTGATCCCTCTAGCTGCTTCTCTCTTGGCTCCACCCAACACACTAGAGATCTATATTTTCTACCATATAGTACTTTAAATGGAGCCATACTAATAGAAGAGTGATAGTTGTTGTTATAGGAGAACTCTATCAATGGCAGATAATAATCTCAGTTACCTTTGAAATCCAGAACACACAATCTCAACATATCCTCCAAAGTCTGGATCGTCCTCTCTGACTACCCATCAGTCTGCGGATGAAAAACAGTACTGAACCGTAACTGGGTACCTATAGTCTCCTGAAACTTCTGTCAGAACTGAGAAGTGAACTGTGTACCCCTGTCTGATATAATCACCAAAGGAACTCCATGAAGCCGCACAATCTTATCCACATACAACTGTGCGTACTGAGCTGCCGTATAGCTGGTCTTAACCTCCAGAAAATGAGCAGACTTCGTCTGACGATCAACAATCACCAAAATAGAATCATAACCCCTCGAAGTCCGTGGTAGACCAACTATAAAATCCATAGTAACCTGCTCCCATTTCCACTCTAGCAACTCTATCTCCTGAAGTAGCCCTGATGGCTTCTGATGCTCAAACTTAACCTGCTGACAGGCTAAGCATTTGGATACAAACTGATCTTCATCTCTCTTCATCCCAGGCCACTAATAAACATCCTTCAAATCATGGTACATTTTGGTAATCCCTGGATGTATACTGTATACTGAGTAGTGAGCCTCTCTCATAATCCGATCTCGTAACCCATCAAAATCTGGTACACAAATGCGCTTTCCACATCTCAATATCCCATCCTCTACTATAAACTATGTCATCCTCCCATTCTATACCTCTCCCTTGAGCTTCAATAGATAAGGATCCATGTCCTGAGCCACTTTAATATTATCAATCAATAGTGACTTTACCCGAAATTGGGGTATCAGAGCCTAGTTCCGATCCTGGGATCCCAACTCCAACTCTACTCTCAAATCTGCCAATTCTCTCATATGTCGAATCAATGGCCTCCTGCCAATCACAATATGAGCTAAACCGCCTATGGATTTCCCACTTAGAGCATCCGCCACTACATTGGCCTTCCCTTGGTGGTAAAGAATCTCGCAGTCATAATCCTTAAGAAGCTCCACACATCTACGCTGCCTAAGATTCAGATCTTTCTGCTGAAATATATACTGTTGACTCTTATGATCAATATATATCTCACATTTCAATCCATACAAGTAATGTCTCCAAATCTTTAAGGCAAATATCACAGCTGCCATCTCCAAATCATGAGTCGGATAATTTGCTTCATGCTTCTTTAACTGACGAGAAGCATAAGCAATTACCCTACCAATCTGCATCAGCACACAACCCAAACCAATTCGTGAAACATCACAATACACTGTGAATTTCTCCCCCTCAATTGGTAATGCCAACACTAGAGCACTGGTAAGACAATATTTCAAAGTCTAGAAACTACAGTCACACTCATCCGTCCAAACATACCGCTCCTGTTTCCTCATCAGTCTAGTCAAAGGAGCTGCAATCTGAGAGAAATATTTCACAAACCTCCTATAATATCCAGCCATACCCAGAAAACTACGAACCTCTGAAACACTGGTAGGCTGAGGCCAATTAGCAACCGCTTCGATCTTCTGGGGATCCACCTTAATCCCATCCTTGCATATTACATGCCCAAGGAAACACACTTTGGTTAACCAGAACTGCCATTTAGATAATTTAGCATACAATCGATGCTCCCGAAGTGTCTGCAACACAATCCTTAGATGCTCCGCATGTTCCTCCTCACTCCTAGAATAGATAAGTATGTCATCAATGAATACAATGACAAACTTATCCAAATATGACCTGAACACCCTGTTCATCAAATCCATAAATGTAACCGGTACATTGGTTAACCCGAATGGCAACACCAAAAACTCATAATGCCCATATCGGGTTCTGAAAGTAGTCTTAGGAATGTCACCCTTCCTAATCTTCAGTTGGTGATACCCAGACCTCAGATCTATCTTTGAAAAATGGCTGGCACCCTACAGCTGAACAAACAAGTCATCAATCCGTGGCAATGGATACTTGTTCTTCACTGTGACTTTGTTCAGCTGTCTATAGTCTATACACATCCTCAAAGAACCATCTTTCTTTCTCACAAACAGTACCAGTGCACCCTAAGGAGAACTACTCGGTTTGATAAACCCTCTATCCAATAGCTTCTGTAAATATATCTTTAATTCCTTCAGTTCAGCTGGAGCCATTCTGTATGGTGGGATAGATATAGGGTATGTGCCTGCATGTACCTCTATCTCAAACTCAATCTCCCTAACAGGAGATAATCCTAGCAACTCATCAGGAAATACATCAGGAAACTTCTGAGCCACCGGTATCTGATCCAACTGTACAGAAAACTTATGTACATCTACTACATGTGCCAAATAGGCTGAACAGTCTTTCCCAATCATCCTCCTAGCTTGGATAGCAGAAATCAGGTTAACCCAGAACTCCCGAATATCACCCTGAAACTTAAACTCTGGCTGCCCCTCAGGCTGAAATCTAACTCTCTTCCAATAACAATCTATAAATGCTCGGTGTCTTGTCAACCAATCCATACCCAAGATAACATCTAACTCTAGTACAAGCAACTCAATCAGATCAGCACGCAGGATGTTATCATCAATCTCAATAATGCAATCAGGGTAATAATAATCAACATCCACACTATCACCCATAGGAGTAGCAATCATCAATGGTACATCTAATAATCTCCTGTCCTTATTCAATTTAGGTGCAAAATGTGGTGACACAAAAGAGTGAGTAGCACCCGAATCGAATAAGGCATCTGCAATCTCATTCTGAATCAAGATGGTACCTATAACCATATTGTCGGATCTCTGGGCCTCCTGGGTGTTGACAGGAAATGCTCTGCCCTGACCCCTACCAGCTGGAGCCTGACTACCACTGGGAGCCTATCCTCCTATGCCTCTGCCTCTGGCTGTAGCCTCTCTACCCAAATTCTGACTTGCCTGCACCACTGGCTGTGAGGCCGTGAGAAACGGTTGCTGATCAACCCTCAATGGACAATTGTTAGCATAATGGAACTGCTGGCCACACCTCAAACAAGCACCAGTCCATCTCCAACACTCCCCTCCATGTCTCCTACCATAAAACCCATAAGTAGGAATGTTGGGTGCCTGTGTAACTGGCCTCGAAGAATCCTGAGAGTAAGCAGGTGTTGACTGAACTACTGGCGATCCCCTACTCTGTAGTCTCCTCCTCTTACTACTAGTTGTAGATCTCTACTCAAACCGAGGTACTGGCTCTACCTGCCTCGGATGGGAGCTACTTTCCTCCCTCTTAACCTGTGATCTTGGACCCCCTTTTCTCTTCTGGTCCTTCTTTTCCCTCTCAGTCTTGTATTTCTCTTCCATCTGTGTAGCCTTGTCAATCACTATAGTCAAAGAGGTAAACTCTGTAGCCAGTAATGTATTATGGAGTGCAGCATGAAGACCCCTTCGAAACCTACTAATCAGATTAGCCTCTGTAGGTACAATATGAATAGCATATCTACTCAATCGAATAAACTCCTTCGTATACTCCTCAACGGATTTGTCCCCCCTGCTCAAGCTGCTCAAATCTGATCAGATTGTGGGTCTTCACCCCCTCAGTAATAAACTTGTCAATAAGACCCTGTCTAAACTCTGCCCATGTAGATGGGTGCTCACCATAAAGCCTAGGCTCCATATGCCTAGAAAGCCAAGTCCATGCCTTACCCTTAAGTAATAGCCCAACCAACTCAACAGCTCTCAACTCAGAACATAGTAGTCTCCTCACTACCTTCTCCACCTCCTCCAAGAAATCAACGGGATCAGTACCTCTATCTCCTCTAAACTCAGGTAGGTTTAGCTTCAGAAAGATAAACATCAATACTCCACCCTCCTCTATCACTCCTCGACCTCCCTATATAGTTGGCTCCCTCTAAGCCCCCACAGGCTGCACAGGAGCCAGTGCTACTGGAACTGCCTCGGGTACCACAGGTGGAGGCATTACTGCTGGAGTGGGTAGTGGCGGTACCTGCTGTTGCTCCCGCCTCATCTCAGCCATCTCTCTCCGTAACTCCAATAAACCCCGCATCATCTCCACTCTTTAGGGAGTCATCGCCCCTCTCTATATCCTTTGTAGTCCTTCGGGATCTAGACGAACCCTCTGATACTACAATCTCTCTAACCAGTGACTCAATGGAGGCTACCTCTACCTCTCTGGTATCTATGTACCTGTCATCGGACATCTTTATAATCTGTCAGAAAAAGCAAAAACAGTCTCAAAAAATGACAGAAACGCAGAGTAATGACATATAACAGACGATAACAACAAAGGACGACAAAGAAAATCCTATGCTCCATGGTATACTTAATTCTACCCCATTCTATACTTACTCACTATTCCTCTGTAATTTATGTACTATTCATTTGTAACTTATATTCCACTATCTGTAAACCTAGAGCTCTGATACCACCTTTGTCACGACCCGGTTTCCCAGACTGCGACGGTCCTAGGGCACGGGAGATGCCAATAGCGACCTACACTCGTAGAACCCAATATCATATGCACAACCTATAATCCACAATTAATTATCTATTTTAGTTAATTACCATCCATTCTGTTATTCTGTAGTTTTTGCAATTGGCTGTAACCATCAAGATATCATATCATACATTAACATATAGCTCAAAATATCATCATCAATATATATACATATGTTCATTTTCTAGCTAACCCATACATACCCCATGGAGCAGCTAGATTATGAACATCAAAATAATAATACAGAATCAAAAAATATATATTAGATAACTGTCTGCAGATATCCCCGGATGATAGATGATAGGAATTTGCACTTTACTCCTCTCTTGAAATGGTTAAACAAATAAAAGGTGAGTATAGATGATACTCAGTGAATCTACATGCATCAACAAATAATTAGTAGGCAATAATGGAATAAAAGTAGCAATAATACAGATATAGTGTACATAATCGATGTCGGTTACAGAATAGCCAAGAAATACAATGTAGGCTTGGTATCATATGAAAAGATAGATAAAGGGATGGACTGTATGAAGTATGAAAAGAAATCATATAATCTCCAGTAATCCATATGGACCACATAGGTTTCTAGTAACATATCAGTATCAGTAAGCATAAGGCTGATCAGACCCTATGGCCAGGATCATAACCCCTCCTAGCTAGGGCATCAGTAATACAATGTGCAGATCGCCGACAGTATTTTCCCACTACCTTGTCAGATCGGTAGCTCTGTCAAGCCACATAAGGGTCAATATAACGAGGGATACCATTATGCAATAATGGCATCCATCAATCAATCAATCCAATATCAATCAATTCAATTATCAATAATAACAATGGCAATGCTATATATAACATACAATCAATGATAAATGGTTTGGCAATTAAGAAAGACATGGAACAAATGTTGGTTCGGTGGTGAAAAATGGTAGCTAAATTGGCATGCCAACATCGCTGGCCACAATGGCATTCAATTGGTAGGCCTATGGAATACAAAACAATAGGCCAAAGGCAAATGAACTAGGCATTTCATCAAACACATGGTGGGTATACAATGGCAAGCCAATAGGTTAGGTTGAGATGCAAACTTGACTTGCCCAATTCAATCAACACAAAGCTACATTGTCAACAAAGGTATAGGCATCAAAGAAACACAATTAAACAACATCAAAATGGGATCAAATGGCCATGGAAAATCAAGCAAAACCAAGCAAATTTCAAAGGGATGAATAGTACTATAAGGTTCGGCCAACAAGGTGTTTTTACAACAAGGTTCCAATTCCAATTTTAACACAGATGGCATGTTATTAGATGCAAAATAGACTCACCTAATGCTTCAAATCCCTTTGAACAAGTCAATTTCTAACAAAATCACCAAATGGCCTATATAAGGCAACCTTGTCAACAATTGTGTTCTACATCAAATAAACCATCAATTAATCACCTATTTATATCCAATTAACATATTCTAACATCAATTAACAAAATTAAACACTAAATCATCAAACCCTTTCTTACAACTTCAAATTAAGCTAACCAAATTAGGCATTTCTACAAATTTGCATCAATTGATGCAATATAACACCAAACCTATTCAATTCAACCTAAATAACATCTAAATAAACCATAAAACTCAACAAAACAATTCCTTACCAAAATGAGGTGTGATTGTCGAATGCTCCCCCTTCAAATATCTTGAATTTCTTTGCTCCTTTCTACAAATTGATGATGGAAATAGGTTAAGCTAGATGAATACTCAACTTTTCCATCAATTTTCTTAAGAAATTTATAAGAAATGAAGAAGAAAATGGAGGAAGAAGAATGGAACTATGGTTCGACCTCTTGGGAAGAAAAGAAGAAGATGAAGACAATTGTTCTTAGTAATGAATAAATAGAAAATTCTATTTGGCAAATTACAACTAACTCTCCAAACTTTTATTAGTTACACTTTGATCCAAAATTTTCTGTAATTTATTCTGTCAATTCTGTCAGGATTTAGATTTCAAAGTAGTGAATCAATAGGCTTATTTTAATTTATACTTATTTATAAAAATGGTTCTGGAGTCATTCTATAACCCCAACCGATCAATTTCAACTATTCACCTTAAACCTCTATTTATTTACGATTTTGCCCTTGGTTACTTTTTCAGTGTTCCTAAATGATTTTCACTTCTTTTTTTTTTACCAAAATTACACATAAATTATGGTGATCTTTTACCCCTAAATCAACTTCAGAAATTCTTCTGTTGACCGGACTGTTAATTTCTCGGCAGTGTTTCTGACACCGCCGCTTTTCAAAAAAGTAACAATTTTTCTTTCTAACAGTATATCTAAAAATATTTCCCATCATTTTAATACTAATTAAACATATTTTTAAAATTTATTCATTCAAATGAGTTAGGAATTTATAGGGTATTACAGCTACTGGAGACTGTATGTTCGCATATAGTCTATACTGATTCTACTGGAGATTGTATGATTTCATACAATCCATCCCTTTATCTGTCTTTCCATATGACACCGAGCCTATGCTATATTCTTTGTCTATTCTATAACCTGTTACTGCTTATGTATATTGTTATCTTGACCCATTTGGCACCATTACTCCATATTTACCTATTGTTTATTTGATGATGCATATAGATTCACTGAATATATTATATCCTCACCTTTTCTTTGTTTACCCATTTCAGGAGAGGAGTAGATTGCAAATTCCTGTCGTCTGTCATCCGATGATTTCTGCTAGCTGTTTCTGATGTATATATTCTTATTCTATATTATTTTAATGTTCATAAACTAGCTGCTCCATGGGGTATATATGGGTTAGCTAGGAAATGAACATGTATATATTTATATATCTGATGATATATGATGAGTATATGGTATGTTAGTATAATTGTTACAGCCAATTGCATTTAATTATAGTAAGAATTATAGAATGACAGAATGAATGGCAATTAGATAAAATGGATAATTAATTAATGGTTATAGATTATGCATGTGATACTGGATTTTTAGGTGCCGGTCGCTTTTATCATCTCCTGCATCCTAGAACCGTCGCGATCCAGAATCGGGTCGTGACACACACACACACACACACACACACACACACACACACACACACACACACACACACACACACACACACACACACACACATATATATATATATATATATATATATATATGTTATGATTTGACATTTTATTTTAATCATTATTTAATAAATTTGTTAATTAATATTAATTAATTAATTAATTTTATACAAATGTATTTTTATTTATCATAATTTTTAATATGTAGTATTAATTATAATATATTTTATATTTATTATATATTTAATTTAATTATAATTCAATCTTAGTTAAATATTTTTTAATGGTAAAATTATTCAAATATTTTAAGAAATTCGAGATCAACTTGTATGACGTATAAATTGAGTTTTTCTTCCCGAAGCCCATTGGATTTAAGTGGATTATAGTAGTAAATTTTAAGTTAATTGAGAAATTAATTAGGTTAAGTTAGTTTTAGAAAGTATAAAAAGAATATTTCAGGAAATATTTTTCCGAATGAATCCTAAGAAGGATAATAAGTAGTATCAATTGGTAAACGATTTTTAAAATATTTTTAAGAATTTTTTTGCTAAAATCGATTGAGTATATCTTAATTTAGGATCTTAAATCATCTAGAAAAAATAATTTGAAGATCAATATGGAGTTTAATAGGTGAATGAATGGTAGAGAAAAAAAAGATAATGAGAAAATCCTAATTTAAAATACTTGTCGGTTTTCAATTTTTAATTAATTTTTGACTATTCTTTTGTTTACATTTCTTTTATATAATTTAAATTAAATGAATTATGGACCAAATAAAAATAAATTTGAGTGAGTATGGTGTATCAAATGAGATTGAAGTTGAAGACGAAGTTGTTAGAAGACGCAATAATATATAATGGCATAATTATAAATAAGTGGAAATTGAAATCTAAATTCTTACCATAAATTATTTAAATATTGTATAAAGAAACTTCTTCATTTCTTTCCTCTAAAGTGACCTTCCAAGTGTCCCTCCAATATAACAATTTTGTAGATTTTTCTTTCCTTTATTTTTTTTTTCATTCTATGTTTATTAAATATTTATCTAATTTCTAGAATTCTCTATTTTTTTTTCTTTTTTTCTTTCTTTCTTTCTTTCTTTCTTTTTCTATTAACTTAAGTATTTAAAAATAAAATAAATATATATAGCTATGGACTTCATGGCCGAACCCCCTAAGTCCAAGCTTCAAAGAATATTTCTTCAACATATTTTTATAGGAACCAAACTTCTAAGCTAGTTAAGGTTAGGTGTTGGAAAAAACTTGATATATGAAGGTTAATTGAGTTGCAAATCAAAGTATTTTGGAGATGGAAGGAAGGAAAAGTTCAAGTATTTAAGATGAGGTAAACTCCTAAACTTAGTCTTTAATTTAATTTAATGAGTTATATGGATTGAATAGTAAAGGAATTTAATCATTTGAGTTATATAAGTGATGATATATGAAAGTTAATATATAATTTTGAAGTTGTGTAAACCTAAGTTGGAGATTTGAAGAGATTAATTTAATTTCTTGATTTTAATTTCATTATATTGGTTTATAAGTGAAGATTAATGAATTGATTTGATGATTAAGGTTAGTTAGAGAAATTTGGAATTAGGGTTCAAGTTGGGAGAACTTAAATTGGATTAGGGTTTTAGAGATTCTAAAATTTGTGTTAGAATAGAAAGTTGTAACTCAAATTTTATGGTTTTGAGGAAAGAATTTGGGACAGTATAAAACATGAAAATTATAGATATATGTCTTATCTATATGTTTTTAAAAGGGTTTTACAAAATTTGAAGTATGTAAAGAGAAATTAACCCCTAAGTAGTACTGACTCGGATTGATGACTCAACAAAAAATGCTACTGTATTTGATTAATTTGAGGACTTTAGATTCTAAATTAGGAAAAATGCGAAACATGAAACATGTTCATTTATATGTGATATAAATATTTATAAAATAGTTTTGCAATTGGATGTATATGGATTGAGTTGTAGCTATAATAGTGAAGTCTACTTGGATGAGAGTTGCAGGACAATGAGACTGACTTCAAATGATCACCATAAATTATGTGGTACTTGAATTAATCTGAATTTTAGATATGTTAGAACTTAAGATTTCTAGTTTAAGTAAGAAATAATTAAAGTAATTGGACATTTGTAACTCAAGATAACAGTAAATAAATCAAGGCTACCAGTAGTGAATACAAAGGAAATCCTTAGATACAAACTCTAGAATTTGGAGAAAACTTATATTGAGTTTAATTATTAGAAATTGGAATAAAATTGACTGTTAATTTGATGTTTAATTGATTGTAATATAAAAAAAATGGAAATGATAATGGTGATGTTAATGGAAGGTAGGGAAGCTTATTTAGAGAATAAAGTTTAATTTATGAAATTGGCTAATCAAAGATTAAATGTGAGTCATAAACATATTATTATATATATTTGTAGCCATTCCTTGAATTATTGAACTTATTTACTTGTTATTATTTGGATCAAACCATAATGAAACCATTTGATATCACATATTTTTTATTGATTAATGATTGATATTTGATATTCCCTATATTGATATATGTGATCTATGGCACCTTTGTTCCGATGATATGATATGACAGAGCTACCCGAACGATGGGGGTAATGGGAGAAAAACTATTAACATTGTACACAATGACCCACTAAATAGGGTATAATGTCTTAGCCTAGTTAGGAGGGATGTTAATACTCCTAACAATAAGGTTTGATCAACATTATATATTTCACGAACTATTTCACGATTTTATATCAAAAGCATGTGGCCTTATATTTGTTATTGTTAGTTCCTTGGGCAACCAAGAGGGGGGGGGGGGGGGGGGGGGGTGAATTGGTTGTTTAACAAATAAAAAATTAATCACAAATTAAAATAGCGAAGGCAAATAAACTAATTCAACAATGAATGAATATACATGTATAAATGAGTAAAATATAAAGAGTGTAGGGAAGAAAGAATCAAACATAAAATTTATAGTGGTTCGGCCAATCCTTGCCTACATCCACTCCTCAAGATCACACTTGAGTATTTTACTCCGATCCTTTTACGGGTTCAAGATCAAACCCAAGTGTTTTAATAGGATTACACTCAAATCTTTATAAGTATTTTACAAGTCTTACACTCAAACTTTTACAATGAATTTAAGATAAGCAATGAAGGCTCGTAAACCATTTCCTTTCTCTTTCTAAACTCACTTAATAGCCCAAAATAATAATGAGAAAGAGAAGAAGAACAAGTACCCAACTTTCTAATAGATTCACCTCTATGAATCTTACAAATAAATAATCTAACTAAGAAAATGAAGTTAGAGATTTGTTTTTAACTTATGTAAGCCTAATAGATGTTGTTCTTCATCTTTGGAAATATTTTGGAACTTATATTTATAGTCCCAACTCAAATAGAGCTATTATAGTCATTGAAAACCAAAATATAGCTGTTAAAATACTTTTCAACTGCTAGTTTTGCTGTTTGAATCGCAGGAGTCGCGCACGTGACTTTTTATCTCTGTCAGAGCAGTAACTTAATTTTATCGTATCTTGAGTTATACAACTCTAAATCATACACTATTTTTTGACTTGGAAACTTTGAGATGTATATTTCAACTTTTTAGTTTAACTCAACTGTAAAATAGTCCATCTTAATATCTTAAAAAATTATAACATTTTCTTACTCTAATTTATAAGACAGTTTGAGCATGCTTAACTAATTCTTCAATTTCTCATCTATAAAGCTCGAAATCATTTGATTATTTTTCCATATGAAACTAGACATCTAGAGATTCAATCGTATGTAATTTCATGCCCAAATTATTTTTCTATAATTTCCAGCAATATTTTCAATTTATCCTATCTATTTTGTCCTAGTATGTCAATTTGAACATAATTTCTTCAAAAATTCATATCTTCATTTTTCAATGTCTAATGCTTAATCCAAATTTTGTTCCTAAAACTAGAAATCTATATATTTTCATCCATTTATGGTTTGTCCTATTAGCTTCTCCTAATTTATGCAGAATTTGGTATCAAATCAGACTTTGTGCAAGTCTGTCAGTTTTCTGGTGTCACGCTTTCAACTTCCTCGAGTCGCGCCTGTGACTTCCATGCGTTGCGTCCGCTACTGGAGAGACACTGTTCATCTCAGGCTATTAGATGTTTTGATAAATTCTAATTTTAATTTCGCGCCCGCGACTAGAATGTGTCACGCCTGCGACCTGAAACTTTTTAAGGCTGCGATTGACTTTGTCGCACCTGTGATCAACTTTGTTCCCAGAGTCGCACCCGCTACATATCGAAATTCAGCAACTTGCAGCTTTATGTCTAAAAATTTGTATTCTTCAAATATATTTCCCCTTAGCATATGCACTCTTTCAAATAGTGTTAATCCTATAAATAAACTTTGGTCATGATTTTTCATGTCTTGACCAACTCAAACAAATTGTTAGTACAATTAACATGTTTTGTTTTCATCAAAATCAACATCAAGTCCAAGAGGGCTAACAGTTATGTTCATATTTAATTGAATTACTAAACCATTGACATATGTACAATTTGATGTTATTGTTACATTGATTGATTACCTGACTTATTTATTGATTCCTACTAATTGAATACCACATGTAGCCTTATGTATAATAATATATTTATAACTCACTGAGTACTATTACTCACTTTTAATGATTTAATATTTTTCAGGTCATGAGTAAGTTAAAGGTAGTGGTTCTAAAGGTCTCTTCCTTTCTCTCAATTGGAACCAACGGTATCAAGTTATATAGTTTTGGTTATATATATATTTTTGGCTCTTAGAATGCTTCATAGATTTGAGATGTAGATATCTATTAGAAATAATGGTATAAAAAAATTATAATTATGAAGAATGATAGGAAAGGAATAAGATATTACATGTATGTGATTTTTAATTTCATAATATATGAAAATAATTATTGTTTTATATGAATATTGAAGTAATTGCCTAATGTGATTGGAAATTGTAAATGAATTATTGTAGTGAGGTGATAAGGATGGATTAGAATTGTATTTTTTTTATGCAGGTTGAGTATTTTGGAAAATATTAAAGATATTGAACTTGACACTATTTATATTGGAAAATATATTGAGATTACAAAGAAAATTATGCTAAAATTTTTAATCGGTAATAAATGGTTTAATTAGATAATAGAAGATAATGGGTTCTACGGGTGTAGATAGTTTCGATTATTCTCGCACTCTAAGACCGTCGCGTTCCAAATTTTTTTGAGACTTGACATTCTCATATAATAATTATGTTATAAGAAATATTTGTTTATAGTTTTATGTAACATTAATTATGATAATTTTTATTTTATAAGAATAACCTATTATTCTATTACTATTTTACATTTTAAAATTATTTTATATAATTTTTTTAAAAATTTATTGTATTTAAATTTTTTTCAAATTATATTATTGAATTTTTTATAAATTTATGTTTTTTATATTATATAATATTAATTTAATTGATTCAATATTTATTTAATCTATTCATTTTATATAGGGGAATTTAGATCCTCTTAAAAAAGGAGAATAATTACTTAAAAAAGTTGTTTTAAAGAGTTTTTAACTTTTAAGTGAAAATTGAATTGTTTGAATATTGGGATAATTGCTATAAAGTCCTTGTATTTTGTCATATTATATTAAAAAGTCCATGTGTTTTTAAAATTATACTAAAAAATTCATATATTTTGGTTCCGTTATACTATA
This sequence comes from Aleurites moluccanus, assembly GCA_948193065.1. Lineage (NCBI taxonomy): Eukaryota > Viridiplantae > Streptophyta > Magnoliopsida > Malpighiales > Euphorbiaceae > Aleurites > Aleurites moluccanus. The sequence goes on from CANXYC010129437.1 coordinate 16,960, forward strand.
AGGTCATTCTGTCCATATTGTATCTATTTTCCATTAGTCAATGACATAAAAGTTAAATTTTGACTAAAATATTTTATTTATTACCCAAATACCCCTCCTTTCATTTTCTACCTCCATCCATTAAAACTCTTTCCCTTTCCTTCTTCTTCTTATCTAACAAATAACCTCCCTTTTCTTCTTATCTAAAACTCTATCCTAACAAATAATATCAAATTAAAGACATTGGGCACCATCAACCAATATAGATTGTCCAATATAGGGCACCATCGACCAACACAGATTGTCCAACATAGGGTACTATCGACCATTACATATTGTCCAATATTGGACACCATCCACAACACAAATTTGTATGAGTACTCGCTGCTTTATCTTCCAACTCTCACTAGCCGACAAAGTTTTACTCCTTCTTTGTCACTTTCTCCTTGACCCAAACAACACTTTCGTTGGGATTTGGAATGGTAGGGACGAGAGTATGATGTGATTATTGAAACATGAGTTGAGGGTTCATAAGCTTCTCGATTTGAGGAGGTATATGGTGGATGATGATGGAAAGAGTCTTGCTAAGGTTTCAGTGGAGAAGATTGTGGAGGAGTATTTGGGTTACAAGGGGGTGAGGTTAGATAGGGATATAAGTATGAGTGATTGGGGTGATGAGGATCTCTCTGATAAACAAATTTTACATGCTAGCGTTGATGCTCATGTGGCCTTTGAAATTGGCAAGCCCCCAACTCGATTCAATAACCATAATAACACTTGCTAGAATCCAATTAAGTTGCAAATATATTGAAACCAATAATAGAACTATTGAAACAACTACCAAAAACTAGATAAAATAAAGGGAAGAGAAGTGAACTTGAAACCCACAAGCTTAATCCCCTTAATGACCAAAATTAAGGAAAACCCAAAAACAAGGAATATCGCAGACACAACGATTTCAACAAAAATAGCTATGATTAAGAGGGAAAGGAAATAAGTGAAAACCGATTTGATAGTTGATACAAGCCTAACGGGTCTACCATATAAGCCTTTAAGAACGCTATAGGCGATAGAACCAATAGCAAACAAAGCAAAAACGAAGACAAAGAGAAAGAAAGAGAGTGAGAGAACAAAGGTTAATAGTGAGAAAATTAGATGGGTCTTGATTGAGGTAGAGAATAAAGCTAGCGAGCTAGATTTTGGAGTTATTGGTAGAAGATTGAGCGATAAGGGTTTGAAGGGTTAGGTAGGCAATGAGAAAGAAAGAAAGAGGGAGGAGAAAGAATACAAAGAGAGCAAGAAAATGGCGAGAGTGAGTGTTGATAATGCTTTTTGATTCGGTTAAGATTGTACAAAGATTGAGAGGAGCAGGGTTTGGATTTAATTAATTTATGTTTTGAAAGAGTTTAATTAATTTATATTATGTATTATTAAATTTAATGGTGGTGGTGGTGGTGTGGTGATTTTTGGTTTTGGTGTAATTGAAATTAATGTCATTTAAATGAAAATTAGAATGAAAATGAGGGATATTATGGATTTTTTACACAAATTCAACGAAATTTTAACAGAAGGATCTCAAATTTTAACGTAACCAAAATGCAAAGATTTTTTAGTATAATTTTGAAAATATAAAAATTTTTAGTATAATCGGTCAAAATACAGAAATTTCAAAGTAATTAACCCTTGAATATTTTTAAAAAATAAAATAAAATTGAGGGGATATTTTAAATAAAAAATAAGATGGAAAATGTAACTTATTTTTCACAGAGTTTTAAATTTTTTTATGACTTTTTTACTCTTAATGAAATTGAGAAATGGCTTTTTAATTAATGAGGGTGTGAACTTCGTGTCCTTTTTTATCTTTTACTAAATTTTAACCAATTATATCTAAACACTCAAAAAAATTATAAATTATTATTTTTAAAATTTTAAACACTTATGAATCTAAACATTTCTAATTAAATTTTAATTTTATAATTATTATTTTTTTTCAAAATTCATTATTAGGTTTAAGTCTTAATTTCATAATAACATTCAAACACTATATAGATATATTATTTAATTATGATTTTCAATTATAATATTAATTAATGTTAAAAATATATAATATTAATTATAATACTAATGAAATATATTTCTAATTAAATTTAATTAAAAATATAAAATTAATTAAATTAGTTAAACTAAAATATTTTTTATTTTGTTAAATTAAATTAATTAAATGTTGCTTATTTATTAAAATTAATTTAATTATTTAATTAAATTTATTAATGTTATAAATATATAGATAAATGTGGATGTCCATTCATCTATCTCACTACTCATAAGTTTTTATATTTAAGTTTAGTTTTATTGTACCATTTATGTTGTAATTTATATTGTAATTTATGGTGATTTTATATATTGTAACATATGATGAAGATGAATCCTATAAATAGGAGTTCATATTACTTTGTAATATATATCAATAAGATAATATAAATCTCTCTCTTTTACATTCTTATTATTGTTCTTGTTCTTATTCTTATTCTTTTTCTTGTTCTTGTTTTTGTTTTTGTTTTTTTATTTTTCATAACACGTTATCAGCACGATTATCTCTATGACACTTTTGATAGTTTTCTTGTTCAAAAAATTTGAAGATCTTTCTCTCGATAATGTTGAAGTATTTGATGTTTGAAATTCTTTTTCTTGATGACATTTCAATTCAAGTATTTGAATAAGTAAATTCTATTTTTATGCATTATCATTTTATTTTTCGATATACATCTAACATAAAAAAAATTCTACTCTAATTTTGATATTTATTTTAGTATATATTATAATATTTTATACTTGTTAAAATATAATTTGAAATAAAAAAAATGATTTATATTTGTGATCTTATAAAAGTATAAGTAAAAAAAAAAAGGATAATTATTATAAATTTTTTAATTTAATCATGTATTGATAATGATAGTAAATTTATTTATTTTGATATTGCAAAATTATTCTTTTATTTCAAATATGTTGATTTTTGTTAGAATTAACTCTTAATGTGTGAAGAATATTCACAAATAATAATATGTTAATATTTTTTTTATATATCGAATATGCTCCTGCAGTAGCAATGTCGATAAAAAAAATATTGTAAAAATATTATGAATTAATTTTATGCATTCTGATTTAATTTTATTTCCTGAAATGAATGCAGTCATACTTAATTGAATAAAATAATAAGTCGTTAATAAAAAATTTATGAAATATATTATGGTGATTTTATCTCATTTCCTGAAGTGAATGTGGTAATATATAACAAGAATACTATGAAATTTAAAAGTAAACATATAATTATTATTCTTTTCATAAGAATAAAGAAATATCGTAAAAATATTTATCACCATCAGAAGTGCGATAAAATTATACAAAAATAAGAGTAGAAAAAGTGAACAAAATTTTTTAAAGTAAATATTATCGATATAGTATGAAAAAAAAATTGGTCAAATACTTGTCGTATGATAAAATATTTTATTGATATTTATCGAACATCGCAAAAAGAGAGAAAAAATATGAAGATAAATTTTATCTCTAATAATAATGATCTTAATTATGATCATAAATATATTACTCTCATTGATATGACAAATATGTTTTTTGAAAATATTGAAAAGGAGAATTTACTCTGATATATATTGTAAATAATGCAATAACTCATATAATTCTTAAAATTATCAAATATTTTATTTTTTGAAATGGGTGAGGCAATTATTTCTAGTAAAACAAAAAATAATTGAAAGCTCCAGAAGAGCCGATATATTATTATCAAGAGAAACAAAACTTATTATAAATAATGCATTATTTTCATCAAAATCTCATAGAAATTTGTTAAGTTTTAAAGATATTTGCAGTAATAAATATCATATTGAGACAGTAAATGAGAATAATCAAGAATATCTTCATATTACAAGTATTATTTCAGGTAAAAAACGTGTATTAGAAAAAAATTTTGCTCTTTCCTCTAGTTTATATTATATAAAAATTGGTATAATTGAAATAAATCTCATAGTAAACCAGAAGTTTACAGATCCAAATATTTTTATTGTATGGCATGACTGATTAGGTCATCTTGGTTCAATAATGATGAGAAAAATTATTCAAAATTCACATGGACATCTATTGAAGAACCAGAAGATTGTTCAAGGCAATGAATTTGTTTTGTACTGCTTGTTCTCAAGGTAAATTAATTATTAAGCCATCACCAGCTAAAATTGGAATAGAATCACTTGAATTTTTAGAACGAATTCAAGATGATATATGTGGACCTAGTCATCCACCATGTGGACTATTTAGATACTTTATGGTTTTAATTGATGCTTCCACTAGATGGTCACGTGTATGCTTATTATCATCACGTAATTTGGCATTTGCAAGATTACTTATCCAAATAATTCGATTACGAGCACAATTTCTAGATCATCCAATTAAAACAATTCGTCTTGATAATGCTGGTGAATTTTCATCCCAAATTTTTAATGATTATTGTATGTCACTTGGGATAAAAGTTGAACATTCTGTAGCAAATATTCATACACAAAATGGTCTAACAGAATTACTTATTAAATGCCTTCAATTAATAGCTAGACCAATGCTTATGAGAACCAAGCTCCCTACTTCAGTATGGGGACATGCTATTTTACATGCAGCATCACTTATATTAGTTAGACCTACAAACTATCATAAATTCTCCCCGCTGCAATTGACTTTTGGTTAAGAGCCAAATATTTCTCATCTAAGAGTTTTTGGATGCGCTGTTTATGTCCCAATCACTCCACCACAAACACACTAAGATGAGTCCTTAAAGGAGATTAGGAATATATGTTGGATATAAATCTCCCTCAATAATTGAATATCTTGAGCCATTAACGGAAGATGTATTTACTGCACGATTCGCAGATTGTCATTTTGATGAAATAACATTTCCAACATTAAGAGGAGACAATAAAAGGTTGAAAAATATAATTATATGAAATACTTCATCATTGTCTCATCTAGACCCTAGAACAAAACAATGTGAACAAGAAGTTCAAAAAATAATTTATCTGCAAAAATTAGCAAATCAATTGCCAGATGCACTTGTTAATCCAAAACGAGTAACAAAGTCTTATATACTAGCTGTCAATGTTCCAATCCGTATTGGCATCCCAGAAGGACAACCTATTACTATTAATGAATCTCAAGCACGCCTGAAGGGTGGAAGGCCGATTGGTTCCAAAGATAAAAATCCTCGAAAAAGAAAAGGAATAAATAATAAAGATAATTTTATTGAAAATGCAGATACTAACATGGATACACTTCCTGAATAAGTAAAAGTGTTTGAAAATAAAGAGATATTGATAAATTATGTTGGTTCTAAAAAAAGATGGAATCGACATGAAATGGTTGTGGACTATTGTTTTGCATATAACGTAGCATTAAATATTATGAATGAAAATGATGATCTTGAACCACGATCTGTTTAAGAATGTCGAAATAGAATTGATTGGCCAAAATGAAAAGATGTAATACAAGCAGAATTGAATTCTCTTGAAAGACGTAAGGTTTTCGGACCAGTAGTCCAAACACCTGAAGGTGTGAAACCAGTATGATACAAATGGGTATTTGTACGAAAAAGAAATGAGAAAAATGAAGTTGTAAAATACAAACCAAGACTTGTTGCATAAGGGTTTTCACAAAAACCTGAAATCAATTATGAAAAAATATACTATTTTGTGGTGGATGCAATAATATTTTAATATTTTATTAATATAGCAATGTATGAAAGACTTGATATGCACTTAATGGATGTAGTCACAACTTATCTATATGACTCAATTGATAATGATATGAAAATTCCTGAAGGTTTTAAAATAAAAATATAATTTAAGTTTTCGAGAAATTTATTCAATTAAATTACAAAAATCTTTGTATGAATTAAAACAATTTGGGCCCATATGGTAAAATAGTTTTAGTGAATACTTGTTCAAAGTATAATATGAAAGCAATATTATAGAGAATTTTGTATATGAATTTGCCATAATTATTATATATATTGATAATTTGAATATTATTGGAATTCCTGAATAACTTCCAAAAGTAACATATTGTTTGAAAAAAGAATTTGAAATGAATTATTCTGAAAAAATAAAATAAAATTATGTCTCGATTACAAATTGAATATTTGACAAAAGAAATTTTTATTTATCAGTTAACTTATACACAAAAAGTTCATTTATAATCTTATATACAAAGCACATTTATTGAATAGTTCAATGATTGTTCCGTCACTTAATGTGAATAAGGACTCTTTTCAGTTAGAAAAGATAACGAAAAAATTTTTGGTCCTGAAATACCATATCTTATACAATAGGCGCACTAATATATTATAAAAGAATTGTGAAATTGATGTTCAATAAATTCGTTCAAGTGATAATCTAACAGATTTGTTCACTAAGGTATTACCTACTGCAACATTCAATAAATTAGTTAACAGTATTGAAATGTGGCGCCTTAAAGATTTTCAGTGATATTGCAAATATGGGGAGTTTAATGCTGTACTCTTTTTACCTTAACCAAATGTTTTGTCCCATTGGGTTTTCCTGGTAAGATTTTTAATGAGGCAGTATATCATTTGCAATGCGGGAATATTGTACTCTTTTTCCTTCACTAGTTTTTTTTTCCCACTGAGTTTTTACTAGTAAGGTTTTAATGAGGCATATTTTTTGTAAAGATAGACATCCAAGGAGGGAGTGTTATAAATATATAGATAAATGTGGATATCCATTCATCTATCCCACTACTCATAAGATAAATGTGGATGATCATTCATCTATTCCACTACTCAAAAGTTTTTATATTTAAGTTTAATTTTATTGCATCATTTATGTTATAAATTATATTGTAATTTATGGTAGTTTTATATATTGTAACATATGATGAATATGAATCCTATAAATAGGAGTTCATATTACTTTATAATATATATTAATAAGATAATATAAATCTCTCTCTTTTACATTCTTATTATTGTTCTTGTTCTTGTTTTTATTATTATTTTTGTTCTTATTTTTATTCTTGTTGTTATTCTTGTTCTTGTTCTTATTCTTATTCTTATTCTTGTCATTGTTTTGTTTATTTTTCATAACAATTAATAAATTTTATTTAAAATAATAATAATTATATAATTATTTTATTGTTTAATTTTAATTATATATGCATTATATTTATTTTGAGAATAAAAATCTTAAATGTAAAATAATATAATATAATTTTTATTTTTTATTTTCGATTAATATTATATAAATATTAATTATATAATGTCAAATTGAATTTGGATTCAATTCTATTATATGGAACCGGGTGTGAAAACATTGCTCTTGCCACATGGAAAAAGCGGCGGGCGACCAAAGGTTCATCTTAATCTTGTGATCATCAATTAAAGTTTTGTTATTATGAAAGTTAAATTTGATTTTGGAAAAAACCCTACAAATTGAATTCAGCGACAGCTAATTGATCTTTTCCTACAGAATCCGAAGAACGGTTGATGGAAGTACACGGCGTTTACCTATGTGGATGATCGTCGATGATGCAGATAAAAAGAAAAAGAAGACCACGGCTGAGCCTAAACAAAACTCAACTTTGTCTATTACAAACAAGGAGTTTGGAAGCAAGACCACAAAAAGTAACAAAAATGTGCTTAGAACAAAATTTGGAAAAAAACGAAAAGCAAAAGATGCTCGTGATGCCGATGCAGACTCCGACTCCGACGCTGGCACCGGCTTGACGGTTGACGATCTAGTGAGCATTGCTCAGGAGGTGATTTTGCTTGCTATTTTTGATAACAATATGATGTCATTTTCTACATTTGTTGCTTTGCTTGGGGAGAAGCACACCTCAAAACTTTTACTTTTTATTTTTATTTTTTGAAGAGTTGTAGTTGTATATAAATAAAATATAGAAAAAGAATGAGAAAAATACATAAATGCTAGAAATGAAGAAATATAGAAAATGGATGAATATTTATAATGTGAAAACCATACTTTCAAATTCTAGTTATAAAATTTTTGAAAATATAATTGAAGAAATACAAAAATATGATAAGTTATATTAAACATCTAGCAACGTTTTTATTTTTTTCTACATTTTTTAAAAATAGATATCTTAGTTAATTTGCTTCTAATATATTTGCAGTATCTCGAGGCCAATGAGGATTCAGAGCCAAAACAGTTATTTAATAGAAATTGTCCAACAATAGACTCCTCTACCATTACTAATGCCCCTTACAATGAAACTGCTGTGAATTTGACAAGCCAACATAGCTCCATCAATGTCAGCAGGACTGAAAATCCTGCTCAGGACATGCTTGATCTGTTTTTAGGTCCCTTGCTCAAGAAACCTCAACTTCTGGAGGATGAAAGCACAACTCAATTTGTTATGAAGGATATGGATTTGGCCTATGAGTTGAGAAAGCAAAGTCAAACTGATGTTGGACAAGAAATGGAAATGGGTTCTTTGACCAAAAAGAAGAGCAGTCTCAAACACAAGGTTTCTTTGTTACTTGACTGTATATGATCTTCGAATTCTATTCGTAACAAATGCTTGTGATCCTATCCAACCAGCATCTATCAACCAACCAAAGTTTTTAACTTTTATCTCATTATACGTTCACCACAAGTGATACCCCCTAAGGTGTGTATTTCTGCTTCACCATCTTGGTTCTGTCAATAAATTCTTCAAGGACAATAACGTAACCTACTTCTATTCATAACATTTTGTGAATAAACCATTTCAATGGACAATATTTTCATTAGATGGACAATATGAGTTTCTCTTTCTAATAGTATGTTTTTCTTCTCTGCTACAACATGTTAACTTAGTCCAAGACACAAACATGAGTTGTTAGTTAGTTGCATTTGTACTATTTTTTTTTTTTTTTTTTTATAACGTCAAAAATACTCTTGCTATGAATTGAAGATGGAAATCCTCTAGATAAAGGTGGGATTCATGGGTATCCTAAAAAAGTTATGCATACTTCCAGTGAAGTACAAACTAAATTGAAATAATCTTTCTAGATAAAAGAGAGGACAAAATAGATGAGCACTTGAAAAACAAAGCAACTATTTTCATTTTCAAGGCCTTTTTCTAGTTAACATTGATTAGTCTATGGTTGATGCAGAACCAAATAAATATGAATTCCCAGTTGTACCTCATGAAATCCGACTTCTTTCTTTTGCTTTTGCTGACTTAATCATTTTTTTATGCTTGTTACGGGCTTAATAATATGAGTAAACTTTTAACATCAGCACTTGAGGGACAGATCATTCTAGGGACTCCCGATAGATTTTCTGTAATTAGTGCTGAGCATTCCATATCTTATTTAAAAGACATATTTAAGGGTGCAGCTCTTTTCTATTATTTATTATGGCTCTCAAACAAACATCACAAAGTATTATTGCTTTGTCTTTCTTGAACTTGTATTCTTAATATTAATTTCTCCTTTGCCATTGGTAATGAAATCTGGGGCTCGTTGCATAGTGTAAAATTAAAAAGTATTGTCCTTGTGTCACCACAAAAGTGCAGATGTAAGTCACAAGAGCAATCTATTCATGTAAAAAATGCTGCAGTCTAGTGATGCAGACAACCTGGAGACGAGGAAAAAAATTTAGTGTAAAGACGAGTGATTCTGAACTATAATGTGGACTTCATGCAAAGATTATTGAGTTATTGAGATATTATCTAGTCATTGGCAAATAATATAGAAATAATTAACGAGTTATACTCTAAAATCAATTTGCTAGGTTCAGAAGATCTCTAGAGTGAGGTTTTAAATCTCAGCATCAAGATGTTGCTGGCAAAAAACAGACGATGTCATGGTAAAAGTCTAACAATGAGAATTGGCATTGCTGTGACTTTATTTTACCTTCCCAAAAGGGAAAAGTAAACAAGGAAACAAAGAAACAAGGAAGGGGAGAGGGGAAGGGGGATGTATACTGTAATGGAAGTTGCTACCGTGATGGCAAGTGTAATGGTTGATTTGGTAATTAAATGTAATGGTAGGTTGAAAAACTGTTTTCAAGGGGTGCTATGTTCTGAGATGGGTGTTGTTTAAAGCCATGTCTCATAATGACACCTTTTATTCCTGGAAGTCATTTTAACAAGTATAGTATAGCAATACTATTCATTGATGCACCTTGTACCAAGTGTGGCTTTGACTTCCCTTCTGAAGAGATTCTTAGGTTTTGCTGAGAATTGACTTACTTGAGAACTCCTAAATATTTGGAAATCCTACCTGTTTAGTTATTCTTTCCTATTTAGCAAAGTTTCTTTCAACTTGGGAATTCTAATTGGTTATGTTGTGGAAAACAAGAGTTGTTTTTCCAAACAAAAATCAAGAGACTGGAAAATGATATGATGTTCATTTATGGGACTTTGTTAAATTGAGGATTAGAAATCAAATTTCCAAAATGTCCAACTTTATACTGACTTTTGGAAAACCAATTTCTGTTGTTTTATGACTGTTTTATTACAATTAAATGGAAAACATGCTATTTTACAATGTGTTCTAGTCATTGGCTTCTTTTGAGCTAGGATTTACCTGGTTTTGAATCCCAGGATGGCCATGTTTTTTCCATTATTATATTATTTTCTATTCATATAATTGCATTGTTTGTTAAATTCAATCAAAGTTATTAAGAGAAATGGCTTGGTGATCTTGATTTTTAACATATAAAGTAAGATTCAACCTCAAATACAGTCTTCCTTATTTTTTTTTCCGGCATAACTACATTCATTTATTTTTTGCTCGAATAAATTACAATCAAATGAATCCTATTCTCCAGATGCTTTGTTAATGGTAATATAAGTGCTTATTATTTTTTCTTAGCACAATTACTTCCAATTTTTTTTTTTGGTTGTCATACTCACATTCACTTAAACATTGTTTTAGTGAATTATTTTGTTAATAATATTTCAACATTCAAGTAATTGTTTATTTCAGATTTTTTGTTAATGACAATGTAATAATTATTGTTTTCTTTTTAAAAAGATCTAGTACATATCTAACAAAGAGAAAATGGAAAAAATAAAAAAATAGAGAATTAAAGGTGTATGGACATGTAGGAAGTGAATGATAGGGTTATGATAAGGTACATGGAGGTTTTGGCTATGGTATGAGAAATGAGGAGGGGATAAATATCATTGATTTTGCTTATGACCTAATCCTAGCAAATACTAGCTTTATAAAAATGAAATCTCATCTAGTTACTTTTAAAAGCGAGTAAAATAAAAGTTAAATTGACTTTCTTCTCACAAGAAAAAGAAAGACAAATCGAGCCCTATGCAAGGATTGCAAAGTGATCTCGGGAGAGGGTTTATGTAATACTTTAGAAATTCATAACATGTTTTAGTAAATAAAATTCTCAGTATATAGATTAAAATTATCGAAATGACCAATAATAATTTTAGAAAATCAATTAGAGCGAAAATGAGAAAATTTTTCGGAAATCGTTGATATCGATATCGCAGCTGTAAAAATAGCAAAACGTACAATGGATGAATTTTTGAATTTGGTTTGAGGGTAATTGATAATATATATTCATGTGTGAATACAGTAAAAAGAAATTTGAGAAAATATTAAAGAACACCGCAAAAACGAGCAAAAGAGTATTTTCGGTGAATAGTGAAATTTGTCAGTCCGAATTTCAGAATGACTCTGAAACTATTTTTATTAATTATTATTAATAAAAATATGATGTTTAAATATTCACTTTGAGTTCTAATTCCAGACGGAATTATCTGAATAAATTACCGAGCGAAAAAGGACCAAAAGTAAATTTCGGAAAATTAGAGGACCGAAGTGTAAATTGCCTATTTTGCATTACTATATAAAGGACACTTAGTGAAAATTTTGCATAATTTTTCTGCATTTCTTCCTCTCAAACCCGTGAGCTTCATTCTTCCATTTCAATGATTTTTTGTTCCAAATTTGTGAAGCAAATGTGTAGAAAACCATAAATTAAAACTATACAAACCTTAATCTACCAAAATCAACCATAAAAAATCAAGAAAAATTGAAGAACAAGCCAAGGAGGAATTCGACCATTTTTGGTTTTTGGGGTAAGTGTTTATTTGTTTGATTTTTTAGTTTAAATAGGTTAAATTGATGATAAAAGGAATGGGTAAATGGTTTAATTGCATCAATTGATGCATTAAACAATTTCCCCCAATTTGTAACCCTAAAATTGAAGTTGTGTAATTTGATTTTGAGTATATGGATTAGGAAGTGTAAATTGGCTTTAGAATAAGTCAACTGGGTATTAATCGGTATTTAATTGACGTTCGTTTCGTTACAAAAATTTGTTCGGAAAAAATCATCGAAATTGGCCTAAACCGAGAATTGAGGAATTGGCTAGCAATTTTATTGCTTTTGGTGATTTGGAAGTTTAGGTAAGTCTACTATGCATCAATTTACTTGCCCGAATTGATAAATTGAAATTTGGAAACCAATTGTGAAAAAGGGTAATTGTGCCATTTTGCCTTATTTTTGTTCATACTTTTGGCTTGTGTTTTCTTGGTTTATTTGATGCTTTGATGAAGATTTTTGAGTTGTGGTTGTTGCCTATAAATTGCTTTCCATGTGCATGTTTGTTGATATTTGGGGCAATGTCGAAATTGCACTAAAACTATGCCGAAATTTACGTAGGCCAACCATTTGAATGCCACCGTCGCCAGCGACAATGACATGCCAATTGCGTCAACTTTTTGGCTGCAAATGACCAAAATATGTTTATTCCCATTTTTGGTCGTTAGAACTTCGATCATCGTTTCATTGATTATTATTGGTATCTTATTGATTTTAGGCTCATTAATTGATTCTAATGAGCTATTGCTACTTAACTGCTATTGATTGATTGATTGATATTGAGTTTGTTGAAATTGAGGATACCATTGTTGCATCATGGTTTCCACTAATATGTAGTTTCTTGATATTGATCCTTATACTTCATAACAGAGTTACAGGGTAGTGGTATATATTGTCGACCTGGTGCACATTGTATTATTGGTGCCCTAGCTAGGAAAGGGTTATGGTCCTAGCCATAAGACCTGGCCCGTCTTATGATACATACATTGATATACAAGAGACCTAT
>CANXYC010129521.1:0-20186 GCA_948193065.1 Aleurites moluccanus
TACAATAGGATAACAAATGCAAGAATAATTGGTTATAATACTTTCAAAGGATGGTAATCAAACAAATTGTTCATACTTACCTTTTGCACAATTTCCTTAAATTTTCCTTAGCAAACGGCTCACTTAATTTGCCTCAATCAAATTCTGAATTCTCCTCCTAAGAAAATCCCAAGTACACAAAAATTAGGGTTCTCCAAATTAATGATATTCCACATGATTTCCTAATAATAAATTATCTAAGAATCTTTACTCTTAATTCCTAACAATATCTCATTAGTTCTCTTAAAGAAAAACTGCATTAAATTTCGGAGTTACTGTTCACAGCAGTTTAATTCTCTAAAATTCTCCCACATTAATTACCATTAATTGCTTCAGATCACTAACAATAAATTATATATACCCAGAATTAATTATCCTAACTTATAGACTTAAATAAATCCAAAGAAAATAACTCAAGAAGAAAATTTACCTTATTTTCCTTCAAACTGAGTTTTCTGTAAAACTGAGCTCAAATTGATGATTCTGCCTTAAAAAATAAACTAATCTAGAAGTCTATTGCATTAATCTAAGCCTTAATGCCTTAGAATAAATATGGAATAAATTTGAGAAGAAGACTGAAATTGACAAAGGAAGGAAGAAAGAAAAATCGTGAAAATCGTTGGCTGGTTACTGGGGTTAAATAAGCCTATGCCCAGAAACGCGCTGACCAGCTCACCTCGCGAGACCTGCCTCGGCAAAGCCACCTCGCCTAACCAGCTCGCCATTCCCACTTCGCATTCCCAGCTCGCACTTGCCATCTCTCCAACCTTGATCCGGCATTGCTGCCTCGTACATTCCAGCTCGCATAAGCTACCTTGCGTATGTTGCCTCGCAACTCGTCCTCGCATATGCCACCTCGGCAATGCTTCTTCACCTCTTCGCTTCTTCGCCTCTTCACTTCTTCGCCTCTTTGCCATCTGCTCCTCGCCAAAAATCTCTTCGCCAAAAGCTCTTCACCACTTCACCATAATGCCGCCTCGTATTGCCAGTCCGCGAAATGCCTTCTCACATAAGGCTGGCTCTCCATAACCAATACTTCTAAGTTAAACTCTTGCCTGAACATCCCACCTTAAGCCAGCTCGCAAATGAGCTACAAAAACCCAAACTTACCAATTCTTCTTGCCACTTAAAATCAACAAATAGAAGCACAACATATCCAAATTTCATATCAAACTAATCAACATACAGATAGTAGTGACTCTCCAAAAGTCACCCAGATTCCTGCATCAAAATCTAACCGAATAGCCCTGATACAAAACACTCTCCACTGAGATCCACTTATCCAAAAATTCTGAAATTTTACAGGCATCATATCAACACACAAAGAAACATTTTTTATGTTCACAAATTTAGCTAATTCTGCCTCAATCATTCCCAGTAATTCCAAACAAACACTGCATCCCTGCAAAAAATTTCAACCAGACCAGCCTTGCTCAAATAGGCACAACTCATCACATATACAGAATTCCACCAAACCATTTTACAGAGTTATAGCTAAGACATAAATTAACAAATTTTATATTTTACACTTTACCAAATTATGTCTTTAAGAGCAAGTAATGGTCAACACTGAGTTCTGCTGCGACCCAACAAAAATTTTCTGAAATTTTCAATATTCTCATTTAAAATTTTAAAATTCACCAAACATATAAAATTAATAAATACACTTCAAAATGGCAGATATTACAAGGAGTATCTCGCTAGTCAGCTCCTCAGAGTGGGTACAAAGGACATTCAGGTATATCACAGTAGATTTAGAATACCCTCATACCGGCACCTCAGATGAGTTATGGTACAGCTAGTTTTGTGTCACATAGGACTACTAACCCTTTATGTCCTACGTGTGGTAAGCTCCATAAAAGACCTTGTTACTTCGGGTCAGGAGCATGCTATGGATGTGGACAACATGGTTATTTACTTAAGAATTTTCCACAACCATCTTTTAGAGCTAGACCCCAGACTTCTCATACTACAGTTCAGATGGATAGGGAGAGAAGTTTTGGCCATTAGCCAGGCTTAAGTTGAGGTGTTTTGGGTAGGACTCCAGAGGCTGCAGAGGATTAGGTCAGAACATGGCACAGGCTTCAGGGTCAGCACCTATGGGCAGAGGCAAAGGAAGAGTTTTTTCTCTAGCACAACATGAGGCCTAGACATCCAACACAGTTGTTATAGGTATTCTTCCAATTCAAGCTTTGAATGCTAGAGTGTTGTTTGATTTAGGAGCTACGCATTATTTTGTATCGTCTTGTTTTGCTAATAAGTTGCATGTGCCATGTAAACTGCTTGAAAATGCATTGGTTGTTTCTACTCCCTTAGAGGAAGAGATTGAAGTTCAAAACTTTTATCCTTCATGTATGGTTAGCATAAGTGGTAAGAGTTTGAATATGGACTTGATTGAATTACCTGTGTTAAAATTTGATGTGATATTGGGCATAGATTGGTTGTCCAAATATTACGCCACTATAGATTGTAATGGGAAGAAGATTATTTTCAAGCCACCTTCGGGTGAGGAGTTTGAGTTCCAAGGGGAGAGAAGCGAAGTACCGTATAATGTGATATCTGCCATTGGGGCGAGGAGATTGTTAAAGAAGGGTTGCTAAGGATATTTGGCTTATGTTCGAGATACTCTGAAGGAAGTGAAAGACATATAGGGCAGATTCAAATTGTTAATGAGTTTCTAGATGTATTTCCTGAAGAGTTATCAGGGTTGCCACCGGATAGAGAGATAGAATTTGGTATTGAGTTGCTACCTGGCACCAGTCCGATATTTATTCCTCCTTATCATATGGCACCAATTAAGTTGAAAGATTGAAAGTTCAGTTGCAAGACATGCTTGATAAGGGATTTATCATACCTAGTAGTTCATTATGGGGTGCTCCAATGCTCTTTATGAAGAAGAAAGATGACTCTATGCATGTATTGACTATAAATAGCAAGATTACCATCATGAATAAGTATCCCTTGCCAAAGATAAATGATTTGTTTGATCAGTTGTAGGGTGCTAGTCAATTCTCCAAGATAGACTTGAGGCCGGGCTATCATCAGTTGAGGATTCAGAATGAGGATGTACTGAAGATGACTTTCTAAACCAGGTATGGACACTATGAGTTTCTAATGTTGCCATTGGGTTGACTAATACACCAGCTGCTTTCATGGACCTGATGAATAGGGTGTTAAGGCCATTTCTAGATAAGTTTGTCATTGTATTTATCAATGACATTCTTGTGTATTCTAAGAGTAAGGAAGAGCATGAGGAATTTCTTCGAATTGTGTTACAGACCTTGAGGTAGCATTAGTTGTTTGCTAAGTTCTCCAAGTGTGAATTTTGGCTCAATAGTGTTTGTTTCCTTGGACATTTGATGAGCAAAGAAGGGCTTAAGGTTGATCTGAAGAAAGTGGATGTGATTTTTAATTGGCCTAGACCTATAAATGTTTCAGAGGCTAGAAGTTTATTGGGTTTCGAAAGCTATTATAGGAGGTTTGTGTAAGTTTTTTCCAAGATTGCCACACCTTTGACAAAGCTTACTCAAAAGCAAGTGAAATTCCAATGGACGGATGCATATGAAGGGAGTTTTCACAAGTTGAAGACTTGTCTCACCATGACACATATTTTAACTCTACCATCAGGTGAAGGAGGATATGCGGTGTATTATGATGTATAGAGAGTGGGACTTAGATGTGTGCTTATGCAGCATGGTAGTGTAATAGCTTATACTTCTAGGTAGTTGAGAAAGTATGAGCTGAATTACCCTATGCATGATCTTGAGATGGCAACAGTCATTTTTGCCTTAAAGATATGAAGACACTATATATATGGACAGAAGTGTGAGATCTTTACAAATCATAAGAGTTTAAAGTATATCTTTCAACAGAAGCATCTCAATCTCATACAGAAGAGATGGATGGAGTTATTAAAAGACTATGATTATGAGATTTTGTACAATCCAGGAAAGGCTAATATAATAGCGGATGCTTTGAGCAGAAAATTTTTGGGGAGTTTGGCCCATATCCAAGTTAGTAGAATATCTCTGGTAAGAGAGATGCAGAGTTTGCAGAACATGGGAATTGGATTTGATATGTTAAAATCAAGCGTACTTTTGGCCCATTTTCAAGTCAATCCAGTACTTATTGATCAGATTAAAGAAGCACAAGATAAGGATTCTCAGTTGGTGAAGCTGAAGAACGACAATAGAAAGAGCTCTAGGCTTTGGTATAGTTGACGACAAACTCATATTAGACAATAGATTATGTGTTCCAGCAGTGGATGGATTGAGAGATGTGATTTTCAAAGAAGCCCATCATTTCAATTACAATGTGCATCTAGGTGCAACGAAGATGTACCACGACATCAGTTTGACTTGTTAACAAGTTAAGTTCGAGCATCATAAGCCTTCAGGACTACTGCAACAGTTGTCATTGCCAGAATGAAAGTGGGAGAGAATAACTATGGATTTTGTGGTAGGACTATCAAGGACTTCGAAAGGACATGATTTGATTTGGGTCATTGTGGATAGATTGACCAAGTCAGCTCACTTTTTTCCAGTCAAGACGACCTATACGGCTTCTCAGTATGCACAAATATATGTTGATGATATAGTGAGACTTCATGGGATTTCAATGTCGATCATCTCAGATAGAGGTACTCAGTTCACTTCTTGATTTTGGCAAAAATTGTAAGAGCTTTTGGGTACACAACTCAATTTCAGCACAGTATTTCATCCTTAGATGGATGGGCAATCAGAGAGGACCATGCAAACTCTAGAAGATATGTTGAGAATGTGCATTCTAGACTTTAGAGGGAATTGGGATATTCAGTTGCAATTGATAGAGTTTTCCTACAACAACAGTTATCATTCGATGATTCAAATGTCCTATTATGAGGCTTTGTATAGCAGAAAGTGTAGATCTCCCTTGTGTTGGAATGAGGTTGGAGAGAAGTATATCGAAGGATCCGAGTTGATACGATGTACATTAGAAAAGATTCCCTCATTAGGGAGAGATTGAAAACAACCTTCAATCGCCAAAAGAACTATGCAGATCCAAAAAGGAAAGACCTTCATTTTTCAGTTTGAGATCTAGTATTTCTAAAGGTCTCACCTATGAAAGTAGTTCTATGGTTTGGCAAGAGAGGCAAGTTATCTTCATGATTTGTTGGACCCTTCGAGATTTTAAGCAAGGTTGGAAAATCTCATACAGGTTAGCGTTGCCACCTAACATGGATAGTATACATATGATATTCCACGTGTCAATACTTCGGAGGTATGACGCCGATTCTTCTCATATGCTGCAAGTTCCAATAGTAGACCTTTAGCAGAATTTAAAATATGAAGAGATTCTAGTAACTATTGTGGATCGAATGATCAAGAGACTATGGAATAATGATATAGAAATGGTTAAGGTCCTTTGGAAGAACCAAGTCATGAAAGAGTACACTTGGGAGAGTGAGTAGAATATGCAAGACAAGTACCCCCATTTGTTTCAATAGAAAGGTAATTCTTAAAATTTGAGGACAAACTTTTTTAAGGTGGGGAGAATGTAATACCCGTTGTTTGGGTTGTAGGTTGAGAATGTGTGCAGTAGATTTACTTGTATTTTGTTTGATGCATATTATATGATTTCATGTGTGTATGTCCATGATAAATGCTCTAAGAATATATGTTGAGTATAGATTACTCTTAGAATGGATTTATAATAATACATGATGAGTTATGCTTGAGTTTGAAGTGTTATGCATAGTTTAGTTGAGTTGTTTGAGTTTTGGACAAGTTAGAATGGAGAAACATGAGAGATTCCCACTTAGCAGACTCTTCACAGGTGTGAAGCATTCTTCACGGACGTGAGAAACTTTTCACCACCGTGAGAATATTTTCTATATGATTTTCAATTTTCCTTAGATTGGCCTTCACGGGCTTGAAGCACGCCTTTACGGCCGTGAAAATATTTTCGATATCAAGCATGAACAATAGTCAACACAGCCGTGAAGCCTCTCTTCATAGGCGTAAAGACTCGGGCCTATATATACCCGGGCCTCATTTCTTCATTTTCAACTCTTCAATTTCCTCTTCCCTTCTCTCTTTCTATATAAATATACTTCAACCACCCACTCACTCATTAAATTCTCTTCTTAAACATTTATTATGTCTCAAATAACCCAAGATTCAAGAATCAAACCTCTAAGAATACTAAGATTCTGGATTTCTCAAGAATCTCCATTTCTAGGGTTTCAAGGTATTTACTCCAAACTCATTTTTAAGTTCAAGTTAAGTTAATCACCGGCTAGAATAAATAAATATAAGTTGTTTATGAGTATTAAAAGGTATTTATTAAGGATTATAAGAAAGATTCATGGATTTAAAGTTTTTGGGTGAATAGTAACTATTCATCTAAATCTTCTATATTCTTCTAAAAGATGATTAAATTGATATTAGAAATCATATGTAGACTCTTAAGGATGTTTAGAATCATAAGGATTTATCTTGTATAAGCATGTTTGGGCAAAATCCTAATTTTGGATATTTGGAGATGTTGGTTTAGAAGAAGAGAATTCAAGAGAATAGGAAGGACTACTTCTTGCTCAAGTGTTTGAGTGGATTAGCAAGGATAATTATTTTGAGGTAAGTATGAACAATGTATATACATGTTGCTCCTTATGAGATATATTGCTAAATCTTCATTTATGTTCTCCATGATATGAAATACATGTTTAATAGCCTATTCAATAAATTCTTTCTTGCCTTTTATAAGTACCTACTTGTATGTTGAAAAATGACTTAGTTATCTCTCTTTGCACCAAGTTCATAATGAAACTTAGTTGTTTATATGTTTGATGGTCCAATATGTTTTTTGAGAATTCCAAATTTTACGAACCCATGAATATGTATAATATATTTTTCCCAATGAGAGTAAATTCATTAGTCCAATGTGTACAAAGGGAACTCAACTGATAGGGTTTTTATCAGTGTTCCACCTAGAGGGGGCCATGAGCTCTAGGCATATGCTCGGCCAAGCGTATGTGTCACGATAAGGTAGCAAGGCTATCGATACATTTTCATGATATCAATTTTATCACATGATATAATTTAATAGTGTTATTTTGTTGTAAGCACTCATGTTCTTTCAAGTACAAGTTTATAGATTCTTCTTCTTATAATTTTTTCATGCCCAAGTATAAGTATATGCATATGTATATTCTAGAGCGATATCCAACTTCTTTGGCTTAACCTAAAGCATTCCATGTTTATATCTTACTGAGTTAAAGGCTCACTCCTCTTATATGGATTTTAGGTGATAGTGTAGCTCGAGAGCGAATTAATCCAGAAGACAGAGCTTCTTCATTTATTCTCCATAAAAAGACTCTATGTAAATTTTGATAATCATCTTTGTAATTATATATTTATGTTTTTTTAGGGATATACTCTAGAGTTTCGTAGTTAGATACAGAAGATGTTATTCTTTTGTTCCCTTGGTGGCATTCCTTATAGTGTTTCCCTTATTCCATATTGATGTTAGATGTGTCTTTGATCGATAGGGAATAAGAGGATACAACATGATCTGATGATTATGACTATGCATGATTATATGTATATACATAGGTATATTGGATATGTTGTGTATGAGATCCAAGTTATGTTGTATTCTACGGGTTTATGGTGGCCTTATGCCTACTATTGCCCTAAGACTGTTGCATTGGTGATTTTGGGATGTGACAAATATGTGGAGAATACACACACTAGGAGGGGCATCCATGAACCCCAAAACAAGAATAATCCTATCAATCGTAAAACGAGGGTAGAGATACCAATGGTTAAAATTTAAAAAAAAAAAAAAATTGGATCAAATAATCTCCAACTATAACAAATTCCACACAAGTTGTAGCCATTAGATTCTTTAATATCAGTCTGCTTTATTTTTACATGGCTAAAGCAAGATTTAAATTGTTTCAATATGGGAGAATAATTTTTGCATATTTAGTCAATCTAGCATATCATTTCAACAGTCTAACAGGAGAACCATTAGACATATATATGGCAAAAGTAGATGTTGGAGAATATTTATGTTAGACAGAGAAAGATTACATGATAGAGTTTGTCTTAAAGTAAGATCCCTTTTTATTAGGAACCTAACTATGAAGAGTAAGATGATGTGGATATGGAAGACTTAGAGATATTAATGGGAGACGAAAGCATGGAGAATCTGCATATAGATTAGCTAAAAGCAAATGGTAGATCCATGACAAACAGGTTCTTATCATAATATTTACATTATTGTAGCCATATGAAAAATAAAATAAAATAGTAATAGAAAACTTCTCTATATAAGGATATAGTTTGTATTCAGAAGCGCAATGTCTTTTGAGCATTGTTGAACTAAGAGTGAAGTCTGATTCTCAGATCTTCTTAAAGCAAGAAACTCCTAGTGATATAAACAATCTATAGAAACCATTCTTTGTACATTATAAATAAAATTTCAATTTTCAAAAAAAATCTTAATACGTTTTCATAAATATTCTAGTATATAGACTGCATGTCTTTTTGTTCTTTCAAAAAATAAATTTAAGTAAAAACTATTGTTTGATATAGGAAATGAAATAAATCTATGATGAACTTGATATAAGGAAAGTACAGTTGGGATTAGCTACCCTATAAACTAGAAAATAATAACACTAGGAGCTGCTCCTGACAAAATTTCAAGTATTATATATATCTTTTATATTAAAGTAGACAATTCCTCAAATATATAAAGATAAAAGTAAAAAAAATCTATAAAAGAAATGTGGTTAAAAATATAGAAAAGAAAATTTTAGGACTAAATAGGACTTTAATAAAATAAAAAAGAAAATTTGAAAATTTTTAAGTAGTGTTTTTAAGTTGAACGATCATGACGTGCGTTAGTCGATAATTCAAGGACTATATGTCAAATTTATTTGATGGTTCACCAAAACCCAAACACAACCTACAGTAACTCAATCTGAAATCGTCCGAAAAAGAAGACATCTGAAATGATATGAAAATGATCCAAATTCGAAATCATCCACCGTGAAGCTGATCCGATCTAACTTAGTCGCCACCTATATTTTTTACCAGTCTCCTTACCATTGCTTTTATATTAAGAAATGATTAAATTTAAAGTAACAATCATAATATTTAAATAAAAATTTATGAGAGAATATATAAAAAAAAAAAAAAAAAAAGACAATCAAGTATATCTTGATGGAAAAGAAGAAAAAATAAAGATATTTTTAATATAATTTGATAGAAAAGAATAGACATTAATTATTAGAAAATATAATCCAAAATCATTTAGAATGGAATAAAGAATTAGTACAATTGATTCTAATTAATTTTGAGATTAAAGTTAAGATTCGATAATGATTTCACAAATCTCTCTATATATCTTTTTATTTCATAAATATAAAAAAAATTTCAGGTAATTGAAAAATTTAATGTTTGTTTTTTTATTCTTTGAATTTTAGTTGTGATTCACAAATTATTGATAGATTGGTGTTTGTATTTCGACTAGTTTTTTTTTTTTTTTTTAATAGGTTGATGTAATTAAATTATTTTTATAAAAGTCGTAATATTAATAATTAATATTAAAAAAATAGATAATTTTTTTTTTATGAGATATCACATTTATTTTTGATATATTAATTAGTTATACACTCATGATTTGCACATTGTTATCAAATATTTTTCAATTAATTTTTATATCATTTTATTATTGTTACAATTATATTTATTGTTATAACAATAATATTTATTATTATAGTTAGTTGTAGAATAATATAAATGCTATTCTAAATAAATATATAATGTAAAATTATTACATACTTACTTCGTATAAATTATTTTTATAATAGATTTTTTACCAGCCTCCTTATCATTATTTTTATATCAATAAATGGTTAAATCTAAACTATTAATTACAATATTTAATAAAAAAAATAATGAGAGAATATAAAAATAAAAATAATAAAAATCATAAAAATGTTAACTTATTATAGTTATTTAACTTCTTTTTATATATTTTTATTGTTTTTTTCATAGTTTTCAAACCCTACTCCTTTTATAATTATTGAGAACAGAGAGTTACGAATCAAGAGACTCAACAGAAATCAAACCGATGTTGAATCAAAATAATTAAATTAATAATATATATTTATTACTTATTAGGTAAATAATACAATCAATTTTTATTTTCATTATCATAAAATTAAATTGAGCAGAGAATCATTTAAATATAATGTATAGGTTTTGTTAGTTGGAGTTGTTTTTAACCTATAAGTCATGGGTACAACATTCATAACCTGCATAATAATAATAATAATAATAATAATAATCTTTATAAAAGGATGATCAGGTCATCATCTGGTTTAATTTTCTTGATTAAATCGATCAAGTTGATCTGGAACTGACAACATGGTTTTTTTTTTTTTTTTTCCGAATCACACTTGCTCTCAAATAATTATTTTAATTTCTTTTTATAATTTTACTTTTGGTTTCTTCTAAAGGTGATTGGTTTTGAGAGGAAGGGCAAGGATTCACAGCTTTATAATTGATAAAATCATTTAATTATAATTATTACATTTTAGCTACTTTTATTTTCTTATTTCTATATGACAATAGACTTGTGTTGCTTGATGTTACTAAGAGAAATTAATACAGAACCTGAATTGACAAATTTTTTGGCTGATAAGGACCTCAAATATCTGATATGACTGAATTTGCCAGTTCAATGTCAAAAACCCAGAATTAAATCATGCAAACGATTGGACAGTTATACCAACAAGAATGATGAAGGGCCTAATAACATAATCCGATAAATCCAACTTTATTCCAGAGAAGCCTCAGATCGCATAAACTACAAGGTCTCGAGTTTGAGTTCCTTATCATAATCAAATTAATCAAAAACGAAAGAAAGAACCTCATTCAGTAAGTTTAAGCCTTCTTTACACTGGAAACAAGACAGAAACCAGGTTCTCCAGCAAAAAATTCGTTGAACCTTGAACAATGGGCAAGAGATCTCAACATCTCAGCCTGTATGTTACAAGGATATGACTATAAATGATAAACTATTACAGCACTGAAATATATTTACCTTTAGTTATTTTGCAAATAACTTGTTGTATGTGGCCTTGTTTCTCCCGTAGTCCACTAGAGAACTTAGTATTGGTAGAGAAGGTATATACCTACATAAATCTCTCAAGTCTCCTCACCATTTTTCCCCTGATCCAGAGCTGCTGGAAAGAATGATATTCAATTAAGTAATATTATCTAGAGAAAGCAAGCACTAAAAACTGCAATATGCAGATACCAAAATTTTCATGCTTGATATTACCAAAACTAGTAAGTGGACACATAATCTAGTGGTTTAGTGGAATAAGACAAATAAAAGCTCTGAGAAGAGCAATGGCATCCAAAATTTGCTAGTTTTGTTGAAATTTTTTTAAAAGGCCAAATTATTATTTTTTTTTTGAAAAAAAAAAACACATATAAACAAACTTACCACTGGATCTTCCCCCTCTAAATGTAACAGCTATGTGTTTGAAGAATTCTTTTGAAGCATCTGCATATTACAGAATTGTTCACAATAAGAATCTACAATCTTCCAAGCAAGCTTTAAATAAATATAAATATCTAATAATTTAATAAGCATTTCTATCTGCTCTAATGAACTCGAAAAGCAAACTTGTTCTCCAATAATAGCAATTTTAGCTTCTAAATTTTAAACCGTTAAACCAGAAAAAGAAGTTTTAGCCAAATGGTAGAGAAACAATCATCAGTCCCAAATGCAAATAGAAGAGTCATGCACAGGGAGGAAAAAGTGATGTAATTATTAACAAGCATTATGTACCATGCTTCATTGTGAGAGATGGATATTTCTCATTGACGTATCCTATCACTTTTGCGGGTGTTCCAGCCACCATGCTTGAAAAATGAATGCACAAAAACCCAGATATCATTATGGTGAAATAATTCTCTGACGTACTGCACTTGGCATGCTGATAAATTAGAAAATGTTGTCCTACCTGTGTGGATCAACATTTTTTAGCACAAGAGAACCAGCAGCTATCATTGCCACTTCACCTATTCTTATATTCCCAAGTATTGTTGCACATGCTCCAATCAGTACACCATCACCTACTTTGGGATGGCGATCACCAACTTCTTTCCCAGTCCCTCCTAAAGTAACACCCTGCCAAACATATTTATGATGACCATATGAACTCAAATAAACAAACCATCAGAGACTAGTTCTTAATCCATTGAAAATTTGGATAGATTTATATGGAACCAATATATATTTCAGTAATGTTTTAGCAGGTCAGCAAAAGTTTTAATAACTTTAATTGTTCAAAGATATTGCCTTTTTTGATGAGCCAAAAAGGCAGTGAAACAAAAGATCTGTAGCAGTAAAGAATTTACGGCATTTCCCAATATCAAATGTACAACAGACCAACCCAATCAACAAAACTGAAAAAAGAAAAAAAGAAACAAACATATCAAAATAAGGGAGAAAAATAACAAACGATAAATAAGAAAACTCTCAGGAGAGATGGAAAGACAATTTAACAAAACATTACCCAACGAATCAAGGTAAATGCATAGTTTGATATGAAGGCAACCAGATTAACCATGACATTAAATAATGACAAAGGGGAAGAATGAGGCTGGCTCACATGCATCAATGAGACCCTGTTTCCTACAACAGCAGTTTCACCAATAACCACACCAGTCCCATGATCCAATAATATCCCCTCTCCAATTTTAGCAGCTGCAAAAGAATGAGAAGGGTAAAAGATGGCCTTACACTATAGAAAGAAAGATCTTCATTATATGACATAAAATACATGGGCAAAGGAATTATTCAAGGATAAGTTGCTCAATCTTCAACTTATCCTTGTTCTTTTAATTTCAAAAAAGTTTTTTTAGCAATTACAACATTAATAAGTTGCTAAAGATGCAGTACAGCTGCTTTCTACAATTGGTACCAAATTGTGGTCTCCCCTTACAGTTACATGTAAAGGATGCTGTTCTGATTTTGGCCAGACCCAATCACTTTATAGATAAGAATAGATTACAACATGCAACAAAGAAATGAACATACCTGGATGTATGTCAACTCCGAAAACCTGAGAAAAATAACAATAAAACATTAGACAGACATAAAAGAACAACAGAAACAAAAAACATATGATAATAATAGTGTAATACTCATGAATATCTCTTAATTATCGAACTACCTCACTGATCCGACTTTGTATTGCCAAGGCCAATACTCTTCGTCCTTGGTTCCATAATACATGTGCTACTCGATAGGATTGCAGTGAATGATAACCCTGCAAAAGCAAAGTAACTTGTCAATAGATGGTCACATTGTCCACTTCAGTTCCAACATTTTGTTATCCTATACAGAAGCTAGGATTTTCATAGCAAGAAGCAAATACCTCACCCCAGATAAAGTAATTCAAAAGAAGGACTAAAACAAATATATATAGCAGTATCAGAATATTTCAGTGCCCCTTCCAATCCGAGGATAAAAAAAGAAAAGTACCTTAAGATATAATAAAGCTGAACAATATGATAAACAAGCAGGATCCCGGTCTTTAAATGCCTAGGAAAGGAAGGAGACCATAAAATTAAGATCAGACTCACCATTTTCGTAAATAAAAACCATCTAAAAGCAAAGGAAACTATAATGTGAATTGCCAATGAAAGAACCTGCAAATCTAGGCGAATTGAACGCTGAATATCTCTATCATGTGTTATTACATAAGAAATTATATCCAACAATTGAGTTGCCAACAGAGTAGGATTTTGAAGCCGATTTGCTAGAACAAATGCCAATGCTTGCTCCAAGCAATCGTGACACAATATACTGGCATACAAGAAGCTACTTAGAATTGGTTCTTTTTCTGCCTGCAAGATTATACGACACCTACAGATGTGTGAGAATTTATGGTAACAAATATTTCAAAAACTCAATACAAAATTAATACAAGTAATAAACTTCACATAACCATCCAACATATTCAAACCAGAAAAAATGTTAGAAAGGAACTCACTGTCTTCAAAGTATCAGAAAAGCTTATATAATAAATCATGCTTCGAGACTACATTTGGTTTCAAAAACAATGTGAATACATATTAAAACAGAGGCAAATTACTAAACAAATGATCAAAATATCTTTATTTCTTAAATGTATTAGGCAACACTTAGACTACCAAATTAGAAACAAGTGTTTTTTTTTTTTTTTTTTTTTTTGAAAAATTAGAAACAAGTTAATACATCAAAGTTTGAACTACTACTAAATTTAAATTCACAAGTTGATACTATTTAAGGTAACAATTTCCAAGAAAAAGAAAATCAATATCTATATTGTGAAATGAAACTCAAAAAGAAACAGCCAATACACGGTGCAATGCAAGAATTTCATACAATTGAACCTCTAAACTTAACCTTTAGACCCACTAACCCAGTTGCAAAAACAAGAACAAAAAATAAAATAAAGAAAAAAACCCAAGTGGGTACCTCCAACTTGGCCTCTTCTCTTACGACATCCCAAATCAGATCACCAGAATCAGCCGCCGATAAAACAGAGTCAAAGTCAGGCTTCAAAAACCCCATTGCATAAACGGGAAATACCTTCTCAAAAGGAAAAGATAAAGAATTGGACTCTGCTTCACCGTTTTCTTGTTCATCTTTCAAAGACAATCGTCTACAAAGCATTTCAGTAATAGAAGAAGAAACCCAGCAAGTCTTATCGCTTAAACAGGCCATGAGAAGAAGTGAAGCTATGAATTGATGATTGATATAGAGAAAAAAAGATGCTGTGTTATGAATGTTTTTGTGAAATGAAAGACAGGTGGGAGAGAGGTGAGAGCAGTAGCCAGCCACTTAGCCAGGTTTTGTTATGTTGTTAGCTCGGAAGAAAGAAGAAACGATTGCAAGAAACAGTGAGAGAAATAGAGCGAGAGATATAAAAAGATGCGACTCTAAACTATTACAACAATCTTGTTTAATTAAATTGTAATGATCTTAGCATTTACTATAATTAATATTTTAACTTTATTATTATTTCAAAATTTATATTTTTAATTCATAAAATTAAAAATTATATTTTAACTAATCATTAATATCACGATTTTAATAAAAATAATTTAAACACATGAAACACATAAAAAATTTTATATGTTAAATTTAATGAAAATTTTACAATTTTTAAAATTAAAATATTTTATAATATAATAATTTTAAAAATAAAATATATTATATTTCAAAATTTTAAGAAATATCGATTAATAATTAAGAAATTCGTTGTCTCATATTCCTATGAAAAGTATATATTATATTAATTAAAAATCTTTAAAATATATATATATATATATATATATATATAAAATAATATATTAGATTATTAACATACAAATAATTATGGATAAAAAATATTGTTAATGCAAAAAAAAAAATTAAAATTTGTAATATTATTATTTAATTATAAAATATTTATTTATATATAAATATAATAACACATTGATAATATATAAAATTATAAAATTTAGGATAATTTTTATATATTTTAAGAAAAAATTATGAAATATATGGATAAAATTTTAAAGAAGCTTAAATTAAAATTTTTAAAATTTTTGTGAGAAAAATATGATATTTTTAAAAAAATATATAAATTAAAACTTAATTTTGAAATGCTTGGGCATGCATCCAAAGCAATCAAGCAGTAGCTGCCCTTATCACAATGACATCATCTCTCAAACTCATATATATATTATTTAAGATATAAGATATAATTCTGATTTTAATATTAAGTTCTAAAAATATATTTATTTTTAATATTTTTTAAAATATAATTTTGATCCGAATATTATTAAAATCTAAAAATTCGCACCTTCTTTTATTAGTTTTTATTTTTGAGCCGTACATGAAATAAAAATTAATTAAAAAATTATAATTTAGTTTCGAAAATTTTATTTAATTAAAAAAAATAATTTTTTAAATTAAACATACAAAAATAAAATAAATTAATAATTAAATAAAAAATAATTATTTTATTTAATTAAAATTAAAATAAATATTATTTTTATTTAAAATTACTTTTTATTTAATTAAAATAATTAATTTTTATTTAATTATTTACTTTTCTAAAATTAAAATAAATAAATTACTTTTTTAATTATTTAATTTATTTTCTTATTTTAATATATTTGAAAATTAATTTTATAGATTTAATAAAAAATTATCTTTTTATTTAATTAAAATTAAAATAATTAAAAATAAATATATATATTTTTTATTTTTTATATATATACGATATATTTTTAGTCATTTTATTAAAATTTAATAAAAAAATCAAATAAATAGATGAATTAGTTAATTTTATTGATGGAATCAAAATACAAAAATTAAATGTGTTTCTTCTTTTAAATACTTTCATACTTAAAATAAAAGAAAAAAATCATCTATTTTTCATTATTTTAATTTTAATTAAAAAAATATTTTTTATTAAATATATAAATTTAATTTTCAAATATATTAAAATAAGAAAATAAATTAAATAATTTATTTATTTTAATTTTAGAAAAGTAAATAGTTAAATAAAAATTAATTATTTTAATTAAATAAAAAGTAATTTTAATTAAACATAATATTTATTTTAATTTTAATTAAATTAAATAATTAATTTTTATTTAATTATTAATTTTTTTTATTTTTTATATATTTAATTTAATTTTTTAATTAGATAAAATTTTAATGACTAAATTATAATTTTTCAATTATTTTTATAATTTTTAAATTACTTTATAGTCTATGTAGAGTTCAGGGATGAAAGCTAATTGAGAGACGAATTTTCAAATTTCAATAAATTTATACTTAAAATTATATTTCATAAAATACTAAAAATTAATGTGATCAAAATCAAAATTGTAGTTTATCCCTATTATTATCCTTCTCTGTCTAACTCTCTTTTTCTAGTCTCTCTTAAACATTTCTCTTTTTGTAGAACTCCATTAACAAATTTTTTTCTCTCTCTTAGATCCTTGAATTTCAAATTACTAAAAAAAAATTTTAAGTTTTAAGTGTAGTAATCACAATGTCTGTCATATTCAAATTTTTAGACAATAAAATTTTAATTTAAAATATTTTATAAATAATTTTTCTAATGAGTACCTTAAAGATATTTATTAAGAATAATTATTTTAAATAAAATATAATTATAAAATAGTTATATTAGAGAAATATTAATAAATTAATATAAAAAATAGCTAGATGAAAAAAATATATATTAATAGAGTTATGTTTTATTATAATCTCTATTATTCTAAATGATAATTCAAAATTTTTATTTTTCACTTATTTATTTTATTTTTAAATTTATTTATTTAATTTGATTTAAATTATTAATTTTTAACGAAAATATTTATTAAAAAAATTATTTTGTAAAACACATAAATCACTTAAATATTATTAAAAGATTCCATTTTTTTTTTTTTTTTGGGTAGAATCACAATCACTGATTATTTATAATCTCAATTCATAAAATTTAATTAAAATAATAGAATCAAAATAAATACGTAGTCAATTGCACTTTGATATCTTTACACACAGCTACACCAACATCCTGAATAAGCTGAAAAAAAGAACAAGTCTGAATCTGAAGTTCAATTGCAGAGTAGTACAATGCACGTGGAAGCAATGCCTTGGCAGAACCAAGTGAATGGCCTTTTTGCATATAGCCATGAAAGCAGCCAGAGACATTCTCAATTATTTATTTTTTTTTTCCTTTTACAAAGCTGCCTCGTAATCATAGTCTCTGAATTACTAGTTCTACTAGGTAGATCCGCTCGATTTATTAATAAAAAAATATATTATATAAATATTACTACAAATAAAAATATATAAATATAAATTTATTCTGTATTTTATATAAATAATTAATATATTTTTAAATTAATTTTTTAAATATTTTTAATATAAAAATTCAGATTATTAATTATGATATTCAATAAAAAAAAATAAGTTATAGAAAATTATAACATTGAGAATAATTAAAATTTATTAAAAATATTATTTATTCTACTTATTTATTTATTCATATATTTTAAAAAATTTATATTTAATATTTTATTAATGATTTTATATTTATTTTAATTATTTTATTAAATATTTAAAATTATATATAAAATTTTATAAAAAATAAATATAATAATAAATAAAAAGAGTTTCATATTTTGAGTTTCATGCTATACTAACAAAAGGTAATAGTTTACAGTATATGATAATAATTTATGTATTTATTCTTTTTATCTTTATTGTCTTGTTTTAGCCGAATGGGCAAAATATAATTAATTTTAGATTTGCCCTATGTGAATGATGCGGCCACAAAATGCCGCATCAGGCATTAAATCAAACAAAAACAAATGTACACTTTAATTACATAAATTATGTCATCTTTTTGTTTTTGTTTTTGGTCTTATATAAGATAAAACCAATAATTACAAATTAGAAGTAGCTAGTTTATTTTGAATCTAATTCTTAAGAATTAAAGGATTATTACTCAAGTAATCATCATATAAGGCTTTGTTAGTTACTAAATGAGTTGTCCAGTTAACCAGACGATGAACACAATTAAAACTATGAAAACTAAACCCTTTTGATAATTTCAAAATATCAATAAGAATCACATCAAGATTTCAATCATCATAATTTTTACAATTAAAAGAATCAATGATAATTTATACATGCTCTCAAAAATAACTTGTTAATATCCCAAATTGAAGCATACCTGCGTAACCTCCCTTAAATATATAGTCGAAACATATTTTTCAATGTCTGAATAGTATGTTATGAATGTCAATCTGTATGTGAATGAAAAGTTGTGTTGAAATGTAACCAAATACTCAGTGCCTCTTGAAATTTATGTTAAAACCGTGAAGTAAATTGGGTTCCCCAATTTGAAATTATAGTCAATAGTACACCATGAAGTCGCACTATCTTGTCAACATATAACTGAGCATATTGGACAGTTGTATAATTTGTTTTCACCTTTAAGAAATGAGCTATTTTAGTCAACCAATCAACTATTACCCAGATATAACCATACCCTCGTGATGTTCTTAGTAGACTAACTACAAAATCTATGGTTACATATTTCCATTTTCACTCTGACAATTCTATCTCTTGTAACAACTATGATGGCTTCTAGTGTTCAAATTTAACTTGCTAACAAGCTAGGTAAGAAGAAACAAATTTGGCTACATCTCTCTTCATGTTAGGCTACCAATAGTATTCCTTTAAGTCGTGATACATCTTTGTTTCCTCATGATGAACACTATAGAGTGCATAGTGCATCTCTCTCATAATTTTCTATTTAAACCCATCTACATTTGGCACATACAACCGTTACCCATATTTCAATACTTCATCATCAACAGTGAATTCAGGAGCTTTCCCAGCTTGAACATCTTCTTTCAACTTTAGTAGCTGATAATCCATGTCTTGTACTACCTTAATCTCATCAATCAACATTGACTTCACATGAAACTAGGTTATTAGAGCCTGATTTTGATCCTAGGTCCCTAATTCAAACTGGATTCCCATATCAAGTAATTCCTTCATCTCCCTGATCAGTGGTCTTCGTGCAACTGCAATATGGGCTAGGTTTCCTATTGACTTCCTACTTCAAACATCAGCTACCCCAACTCTAGTGGTGTGACGGTCCTATGGCAAGAGTAGGCTTAAGGCCACCATAAACCCGTAGAACACTCATATCCTGGATCTCAATCATACAATATATATTCATATCAAATACAGATGTCATTACAATATTCATTCCTATGATTTATATAATCATACTTCATTCATTGATATTCATTATCATATAATTTCCTCTTATTCCTTACTGATCAAAAGATACATTCCATATCACTAAGGAACAAGGGCAGCCCAAAATGTAATAGTTCATATATCAAAATAATATCATCCTTGATAACTAACTACGGAGCTCTAGAGTATACTCCCAATACATACAGTACCATAATACAATTCAATGAATATATATCAAAATAATTACAATGGAGACTTCTTGGAGGAATGAATCAAGAAGCTCGGTCTTCTACATTAGCTCTCTCACG
>CANXYC010129573.1:0-10149 GCA_948193065.1 Aleurites moluccanus
GTGAAAGAGGAAATTAAATTATGATTAAATGAGATTTAATTCATATATTTAATTATGGAGATTTTGCAATAATTTAATGTGATTAAATTAATTATCTAATTTAATTATTTGCATATGATATATTTAATTAAATTAGGACCATAAGATTATATTTAGAATATGATCAATAGGTTTACAGTCAAAGGAGTGTTTTTTGACTTTTTCATTAATGGCATTATTGTCATTAAACCTATTATTTTATGCTAAGCCTTTAGATTAAAACCTAGTTGGTCAAGAGACTTATAAATATGATGAGATCATGATTAAGTAAATAAGAAGTCATAATATATCCCTTTAGCCGAAACACCTTAAGAGGAAACACCAAAAGAATTTGGCCAACTCTTGTATTCTCCATCAAGCCGAAACACCCTTGACTTGCACATAAGGATTTTTTGCTTCTCTTTCCGAACAGGCTTGTTGTTTGATCTTCGCGTGGATTACTAGTCGGGCTTTCCTCTTCTCGTGGAAAGATAGTGGTTTGCTATAACCCCTTCTTGGTGATCAAGTGAAGAAAGAGTTTCAAACACAAAGGTAAAAGATCTTGAATCTTGAATCTTGAATCTAATCTTTGATTTTAATCAACATAGAGATCTTGGATTGGGATTTTTTTGTTTGTTTTCCACTGCGCCTAATGGCCTAAATCCCAACAGATAGAGGAGAGGAGCCTATTGATTTCTTGGAGCAGATCGAGAAGGTAGTGAGGAGGCTACCTTGTTCTAATGCTAGAGCTATTGAGTTGGTTGGTCTGCTACTGAAAGGGAAGGCATGGTCTTAGTTTTCTAGACACATGGAGCAACTGCTATACAGTGATCATCTTCCTACTTGGACTCAGTTCAGACAAGCCCTACTAGATGAGTTTCTTACAGAAGAAGTGAAGACCAGAAACATTATATATTTTGAGCAGCTAGAGCAGGGTAACATGAGTATGAAGTGTGCAGATGAATTTATTAGGTTGAGAAAATATGCCACTAGGATAGTACCTACAGAGGCTGATCTTATCAGCAGGTTCAGAAGGGAATTGCTTGACTCACTACACAATGCTTTATTATCTACATAATTTACTTCTCTGATGACGATTATTAATAAAGTTAATCAGATGGAAGAGAAGTATAAGTCAGAGAGAGCGAAAGGGGAACATAAGAGAAAAGAAGGATCTAGTATTCAGAGTAGAAGAGGAGAGGAAAGTTCTCAGCAAAAGCAGACAAAGTGTGTTTTGACAGTGTAATTATTTCAACTTTGTGTTGTATAGTTATTCTAGTAGTTCCATGAGACTGTATATGAATATAAGTAGATTGTAAATTTAAATGTAAAATGTTATATGGAGATTAAATATGGTTATGGCATGTATGATAAATGATTACAGTTACAAAATCACAGCTTGTAGATTACAAAATATAGAATACATAGTAATGTAATATTAATTGGGTAATAATAAAAGGTAATTGGATATGATATTGGGTTCTATGGGTGTCGGTCGCCTCATACAGTTCCTACATCCTAGGACCATCATATTCCAAATTTGGACATGACAGGACGTAGGCAAGTGTTGGCTAAACCACTATAAAATTCTTGTGTTTGATTTTTCTCTTCCTTCATCCTATTAATTTTTATTTGCCATTAATTTATCATTCCAACCAATTTACCCCTCTTTTGATTTCCAAAGAGACTTTCAATTAGTATCAGAGCTTGTGCTCTTCACTTTTGATTTAACCATCCAAGAGTTGATCATGTGGCAATATATAAGAGTTTTGCATATAGAGTAGATAAACCACCATTTTTTGATGGTAGACATTATAGCATTTGGAAAAATAAAATGGAAGAAGTCCTAGATATTTTAGATGAGAATTTATGAGGAGTCGTTGAAAATGACTTACTCATTATAAAACCTAGGAATTTATGGCATGAATATGATTTGAAATAATTTGCATCAAACATTAGGGCCATACAAATTATTAGAAACTCATTAAATGAGAATGATTACAATAGAGTGTCTTCTTGTGTTAGTACTAATGAAATATGTAAATTACTTGATTCTACTTATAACGCTAACACCTCTTGTGATGTTGATGAAGCTTTAGATACAAACACTCCTACTCATCAACAATGAGAAAAAGATAATGAGCAAGAGGAAATGATAATATAATCAAGAAGAGATAGTGGCTTGGATTGTTCAACCTCCATAAGTGATGAGGAAAGCAAGGATAAGGTTGATAACTTGTGCTTCATAACCATTAATGAGGATACCTCTTCTCATGAGGAAACATCAAATCCCTCAAACTCAATTGATGAGGATTTTTCATATGATAAGTTACTAGATGAATTAGAGATTATTTGCTTTCATTTTGAGAAAATGAGAAAGAAAAAGAAAATGTTCAAATGTGGAATTAATGATTTGAAATATGAAAATGAACATTTGAACAATAAAATTCGTTCATTGATTTCCACCAATGATGATCTTGAAAAGGAAAACAAAAAGCTATTGTTGAAATCTCAAGATTATGAATAAGTTTTGAAAGAGAATGATTCTTAAAAATGATTTAAATAGTCTAAAATTGTCTCTTTCAAAAAGAGAAAAATGAAAAAGAAAGTATGATTTTTAAAGCTCTATTCATTGGACATCATCTTTCTTGTAGTTCTCATGATCATAAGGCTTATACTTGAAAAAATAGTCATGCACCTAAAAAAAAAGACATAAGCATAACATTCATAGTCATAACCATAAATTTAATGGATATTGTTATTCATGTAATGGTTATGGACATAAATACTATTTTTGCAAAACAAAAAGACATCATTTATATAGAATTAGAAATAATATGATATTTCACAAATATTATTCTTATTGCAATAAATATGATCATATTATTCATGAATGTGCCATTAAAACCAAAAATCAAATTAATTTGGGTTGCTAAGGGCACAACGGCTAACCCCTGAGGTTCCAAAATGAAATGGGTACCAAAGACTTCTTCTTTTGTGCATAAATTTGATGATGATGAGGAAGTCATATTGTTTGAAGTCCAAAGCAATAAAGAAGCCAAATGATGTGCAATGGATGCCACAACTCAAAAATAGCCTTATCTCCTTCAAGAGGTTAAAATTTATATCTACAAGTGGTAACTCTAAACTTTAAATCTTCATAGAATGTATGTTTTACCACTATAATAGTGTTTATATGCCCATTGATTTGAGTAAAAATTTATTTGAAAATGTTGATGGCATGTTTATTTGTTCAAATGCGTTTTGAAAATACATTTTCACTTTGATGATGCCTTATGTACTCCTTGAACATTTTTTATTTATTAAGGGGGAGAAATGATTGAAATAGGGGGAGAAATTATTTGTACCCCTTTATGTGTTGAGCAATTCATTTTCAAAGGGGGAGTGCAAAATCTTTTTGTTGATAATAAAAATGGGAAGAAGTTATACAAGTGTTATTTGCAAAACATTAATTGAGATTTTTTGCATATTTCCTAAACACTTGTATGTATGGTTTTGTTATCATAAAAAAAGGGAGATTGTTGGCCCCTTGGGTTTGATGTTGATTTTGATTATAACAAAACATATCAATGTGTTAAATATGCTAACAAATTTATTTAAGTTTATCAAGGCATAAGAAATCACGATTAATGATTATTCATAGATTTAACATAATTTTAAAGAGTGCATATGCTAAGAGGAAGCATATTTGAGAAATACAATAAATTAGAATGCAAGTTGCAGGATGCAGGAAAGTAGCAGCAGCTACAAAGTAAGTTGTAGCAGCTATAGAATATTCATAGCCGTAACTTTCAAATCCAAAAGGTCCAGAAACTCAAGGGTCAGAGTGAGCAAAAGAGTAGAGCCCACTACTTTTATGTAGCATCCATTATCAAGTAAGTAATAGCCATTACCTATTATTCATAGTCGCTATATTCAATCCAGAAGTTCCAGTAGCCTGAGTCTGAAAGTGTAGCCCCCGCTACTAAGCATATAGCACCCACTACTTAAATAAGTAGCCCCTGCTACTTTTGTGTAGCGCTCGCTACTCTAGAAAATTAGACGTAAAAACTAGTCGTTGGAAAAGCTGTCAACTGTACTTTTTGGCACTAAATGAGACATAATTGTTATATTTCATCCAAGGCTATAAATATAGTTAGTGGGAAGCTTAAAACTAAGAAAATAACAATTGAGAACTTATTATTGAGCTATTGTATCAAATCATTCATATTTATGGCTTGAAAAGCTTATTTATTGTAAAACTATTTTTGTGAGCTATTAGTTGTAAATCTTTGAGTTGGTTAAGACTTATTGATTGATTGAGAGTTAGGAAAAAGTTAAAGGGAATTTTCCTTCTTTTTTATCTCTTGTAATTCTTAAGGGTTTAAGTGTGGGCATTAATAAAACACTTGTATAGGTTTGAGTGTGAGGCTTTGATAAAACACTTGTGAAGGTTTGAAGTGTGAACCTTTGAAAACATTTTGTAAGGTTTGAGTATGAGCCTAAGCACTTGGGTTTGATCTAGTACCCGCAAAAGAATCAAGTAAAATACTCAAGTGTGATCTTGAGGAGTGGACATAGGCAAGTGTTGGCCGAACCATTATAAAATTCTTATGTTTGATTTTTTCTTTCTTCCTTCATCTTATTAATTTTTAATTTACCCTTAATTTGTCATTCCAATCAATTCAACTCCCTCTTGGTTGCTAAAGAGACTTTTACCATCAATACACATTTTCAGATCGCGATACATTTTAATAGAACTTGGATGCACATTATAAGCTGCAAGATATGCCTTCTCCATGATTTCTTTCCTTAAATTTTCCAAATCAGGAACACAAAGATAGGAACCATGATGAAGCACTCTATTTCATCAATCAAGAAGTCTCTGGCATCACTCTGTACTTCTTCAATTATTCTGCACAACTGCATGTCTTGTCTTAAAGCCACTTTAATTCTTTCTACTAGTATTGAGCATACTTTTACATGTGCTAATAATACCCCTAAATTATGCAACTCCAACTGCAATCCCTCATCAAATAATTCCTGTAACTCTTTAATTATATGCCTTTTCTCCACCACTATGTGAGCCAGGCTACCATCTGATTTTCTGCTTAAGGCATCAGCTACAATATTTGCTTTACTAGGATGGTAAAGAATGGTACAGTCACAGTCTTTCAAAAGCTCCATCCATCTTCTTTGCCTTAAGTTCAAATCTTTCTGATTGAAAATATATCTTAGACTCTTATGATATGTGTATATCTCATAAGTTTCGCCATAAAGGTAGTGTCTCCAGATTGTAATACCCTATAAATTTCTAACTCTCATGCATAAATTAATTCTCAAAATGTGGTTCATTATTCTTGAAATGATAAAAAATAATTTTAGAGACACAGTTAGGAAGCGAACTTGTTACTTTTCCAGAAAGCGAAGGTGTCGGGAACACTGCCGAGAAATTAGCAGTCCAGTCAACAGAAGAATTTCTGAAGTTGATCTAGGGATAAAAGATCACCATAATTTATGTTTAATTTTGGTAAAAAGAAAGAAGTGAAAATCATTTAGGAACGCTGAAAAAGTAACTAATGGCATAATTGTAAATAAATAGAAGTTAAAGGTGAATAGTAGAAATTGGTCGGTCGGGGTTACAGAATGATTCCAGAACTATTTTTATAAATAAGTATAAATTAAAATAAGCTTATTGATTTCCTACTCTAATATCTAAATCTTAACAGAATTGGCAGAATAAATTACAGAAGATTTTGGACCAAAAGTGTAATGGATGAAAATTCAGGGAGTTAGTTGTAATTTGCCTAATAGATT
The DNA here is from genome assembly GCA_948193065.1 of Aleurites moluccanus. Classification (NCBI taxonomy): domain Eukaryota; kingdom Viridiplantae; phylum Streptophyta; class Magnoliopsida; order Malpighiales; family Euphorbiaceae; genus Aleurites; species Aleurites moluccanus. The sequence continues at coordinate 5,836 of CANXYC010129573.1, forward strand.
TTTCTATTTATTTTCTTCCTTAACCATTTTCCACCATCTTCTTCTTCTTCCTTATGAGAGCTGAACCAACTTCCTTCCTTTCTTCCATTGATTCTTCTTCATTTCTTATAGATTTCTTAAGGAAATTGATGGAAAAGTAGCAAATCAACTTAACTTAACTCATTTTCATCCTTAATTTGTAGAAACGAGCTAAGGATTTCAAGGAGAAACTAAAGGAAGATTTTGGCCACTTTGTGCTCTTGAGGTAAGGATGTGATTTTCTTAGTTTTATGGTTTAATTAGATGTTATTTAGGTTAAATTAGATGGGTTTGAAGTCAATTTGCATTAATTGATACTAATTGATGGAAATGGTTAGCTTAAATTGAAGTTGTATGAAATGACTTGATGATTTAGAGTTAGTTTATGTTAATTGATATTAGAATTAGTCAATTGGATGTGATTAGGCAACTAATTTATGTATTAATTGATGTAGAATTAAAGTTTGAATCAAAGTACCCTAATTGGTGCATTTTGGAAATTCGGTGGATTTGGCTTGTGCAAAGGCTATTTGAAGCATTAGGTGAGCCTATATTGCATCCTAAAACATGTCTAAATGATTGAATTGATGAATGGAAACCTTTGGCAAAAATTCACCCTTGGCTGAACCCTATAGTACTATTTATTGCCTTGGTTTTTCTTGATTTTTGCCTTGAATTCCCATACTAATTTGATCCCATTTGATGTTGTTTAATTGTGTTTCTTTGATGCCTATACCTTTGTTGACAATGTGACTTTGTGTTGATTGAATTGGGCAAGTCAAGTTTGCACCTAAACCTAACCTATTGGCTTGGCATTGTATGCCCACCATATGTTCGATGAAATGCCTAGTTCATTTGCCTTTGTCCTATTGGTTTGTATTCTATAGGCCTACCATTTGAATGCCATTGTCGCCAGTGACGTTGACATGCCAATTGACCTACCGTTTTTCACCACCGAACCAACTTTTGTTCTATGACTTTTTTAATTGCCAAACCAATTACCATTGATTGTATGTTATCTATAACATTGTCATTGTTTCTATTGATAACTGAATTGACTGATATTGAACCGATTGATATTGGACCGATTGATTGTTGGATGCCATTGTTGCATAATGGTATCCCTTGCTATTAACCCTTATATGGCTTGGCAGAGCTACCGATCCGACAGGATAGTGGGAAAATACTGTCGGCGATGTGCACATTGTATTACTGATACCCTAGCTGGAAGGGGTTATGGTCCTAGCCATAGGGCCTGATTAGCCTTATGCTCACTGATACAGATATGATACTGGAGACCTATATGGTCCATACAGATACGGATTACTGGAGATTGTATGATTTCTTTTCATACAATCCATCCCTTTATCTGTCTTTCCATATGATACCAGGCCTATACTATATTCATTGGCTATATTGTACCCTAATATTGATTATATATACTGTTATCTGTTCCACTGATTCCATTGATTTATTATTGCCTACTGTTATTATGGATGCATGTAGATTCACTGAGTATCATCTATACTCACCCTTTTCATTGTTTATCCATTTCAGGAGAGGAGTAGGTTGCAGAATCCTATCATCTATCTTCCGAGGATTTTTGCTACAGACTATTTATGTATATTTCTGATATTCTGCATTATTTTTGGTGTTCATTATCTAGCTGCTCCATGGGATATGTATAGGTTAGCTAGGAGATGAACATATGTATATATTGATGATGATATGTTGAGTTATATAATGATGTATGATGTGATAATTTGATTGTTACAGCCAATTGCAGAAATTTACAGAATGCATGATAGAATAACAGAATGAATGGTAACTAATTAAAATGAATAATATATTGAGGTTTATAGATTGTGCATGTGATACTGGGTTCTACGGGTGCCGGACGCCATTGGCATCTCCTATGTCCTAGGACCGTCGTGTTCCGGAAAACTGGGTCATGACAGAGGTGGTATCAAAGCATCTAGGTTTACAGACTATGAATCTAGGTTACAGATGAAAAGTGACTGAATTACAGAGGAATAGTGATTAAGTACAGAATGGGGTAGAATTAAGTATACTATAGGGTATAGGATTTCCTTTGTCGTCCTTGGCTGTTATCGTCTATTATATGTTATTATCTGCATTTTTGTCATTTTCTGAGACTGTTTTCATTTTTCCCGACAGATTACAGAGATATCTGACGATAAAGATGGAGATATCAGGGAGGCAGAGGTTGCCTCCAATGAGTCACTGGTTAGAGAGATAGCTCTATCAGAGGGTCCGTCCAGAACTCGATGGACTATAGAGGATACAGAGAGGGGCGATGACCCCTGGAGAATGGAGATGATAAGGGGGATGATGGAGTTGCGCAGGGAATTAGCTTATTTGAGATGAGAGAGACAGCAGGTACCTCCACTACTTGCTCCAGCAGTAGTGCCTCCACCTATAGTACTCGAGGCAATTCCAGTGGCATCGGCTCCTATGCAGCCAGTTGGGGCTCAGATGGAGCTAGCTGTACAAGGAGGCCGATGAGTGATTGATGAGGGTGGAGTATCGATGTTTATCTTTCTGAAGCTAAACTTGCCTGAGTTTAGAGGAGATAGAGGTACTGATCTAGTTGATTTCTTGGAGGAGGTGGAGAAGGTAGTGAGAAGGCTACCTTGCTTAGAGTTGAGAGCAGTTGAGTTGGTTGGGCTGGTGCTTAAGGGTAAGGCATGGACATGGTTTTCGAAGCGGATGGAGCCCAGGTTATATGGAGAGTACCCACCTACATGGGTAGAGTTTAGACAGGGCCTTACTGACGAGTTCATTACTGAGGGTGTTAAGACCTGTAACTTGGTTAGATTTGAGCAGCTTGAGCAGGGGGACAGATCTGTAGAGGAGTATGCAGAGGAGTTTATTCGGTTGAGTAGATATGCTACTCATATTGTACCTACAGAAACTGATCTGATTAGTAGGTTTTGGAGGGGTTTGCATGCTGTACTCTATAATGCATTCCTGGCTATAGAGTTTACTTTATTGACTACAGTGATTGACAAGGCTACACAGATGGAGGAGAAATACAAGACTGAGAGGGAAAAGAGGGATCAAAAGAGAAAAAGGGGTCCCAAATCATAGATTAGGAGGGGGGAGAGCAGCTCCCATCCTAGGCAGGCAGAGGCAGTGCCCCGATTTGAGCAGAGATCTCTAGCCAGTAGTCAGAGGAGGATATTATAGAGTAGAGGACCGCCAGTAGTTCAGTCAGCACCAGCTTACTCTCAGGGTTCTTCGAGGCCAGTTACACAGGCACCCAATATTCCAACTTGTGGGTTTTGTGGTAGGAGATATAGAGGGGAGTGTTGGAGACGGACTGGTACTTGTTTGAGGTGTGGCCAGCAAGGCCATTATGCTAATACTTGTCCATTGAGGGCTGACCAACAACCATTTGTCACTGTAACACCAAGTCCTAACCAAGCCTAGTATTTTTAAGGACCTTTGGGAATTTTTGTTTATTTAATTGGAATTATTTTGATGTATTTACATGAGTGATTGATTGTTAATTAATTATTTGGGAAAAATAAAATAATGATAATAAAATAAATAAATAAAATAAAATAGCCAAATTGGGTTACAAAAATAATAGGACTTAATTGCAAAAGGAAATAAATAATAGGGATATAATTGATCATTTATAAGGACCCAATTGGAGTAAAAGAGTAGGAAGGAGGAGTAAGTGACACTTTTATTCATTTTGATTCAATGGAACAAGGTATTGGTACATTCTAATCCTATGGATGTATGTGTAGGACTTAAAGTATGCTTTATGAGATTGGATGTACTTGATTACTTGGCCAAATCTCACTAACTATTAATTTAAACAAAACAATTCTGCATTTTGTTTCCCCCACCCAAAACCATGTACACCAAAGGGAAAATAAGAGAACTCCTTCTTCTTCCTTGTGTGTTTCGGCCATTATCAAATATTTGAAGCTTTTGGAGATTTCATTTAAGCCTTTGGTAGAAATATTCATCTCATCTCCTCCATTTCTTCAAGCTAAGCTTCAATTTCATTTTGGTTGTGTTCTTTGAGAGTTAGGGATTCGCCATTTCAAGAAAATCCAAAGGTAAGGTCAAAATTCTGGATGTTTGATGTTTGTTTGATGTTTAAATGTTGAATTGAATGGTTTAATTGAGAAAGTGAGCATCTATTGTGTAATTTCCATTTGGCCGAATTGATTTGGGGGAAAATTTGAGGGAAAATTCCTTTAATGCTTTAATTGAATAATTGATTGTATAAATAATGCTTAATGGGTTAAATTGATG
>CANXYC010129577.1:0-62107 GCA_948193065.1 Aleurites moluccanus
ATAGATATAACAAAAGTGGGGAGTTATTCACCCACAACTGACATATTAATTATTACAATTAACTAACATACCGGTAATTACGGAAGTACTAAAAGAAACAAAATTTCATAATAACCTTAAAAAGTCTGTACTCTGCGAAGAAAGAAACAGAGTTGATTCCTGAAGGGAGAAGTGAGAAAAATAACCCTGAAAAATAATGAACAGGTATTACAAGATAAATATATATACATATTAATTTATATATGAAATAAATATATGCACTCACTGAATGTAATAACCTTTCACTAATTAAATATTTTTTTTATTTTTTTATCTATCATTTAAGATTTTGCACATATATTAAAATATTTATTAATTAAATTCAAAATGACTTATTTAACTTTATATCTTTAATCTTATCTTAAATTAAATTATTATATTCTAATTAAATACTATAAGGAGAAAATATGAAAAAGTGAAAAAATATTATTTTAAAAATTTAAAATAATAATTAAAAATAAAAATTGATAAATTTCTAAAACGATTTATAAAAAAAAAATAGAGAAAGTATTAATTATAGAACTTAAAGACGAGATTAACTGCCACACCACAAAATACATCAAAGATTTCTTTGTAGCTTTCTTTAATCTAAATGTTAATTAATCCCTATTTTCATTAATTATTTAGTCCTTCTCTGACTTGGATTGAGTTTAAGTTTCTTTTTGAATTAATCTAGAAACAATTCTCAGCAAAAATTAATTAATGCACCGCAAAATTGTTTCAAGTTAGAAATTTCCTGAAGGTTGAGCAAAGCTTATTAATATGTTTATTAGTACACGATTTTATTCTTAATGAAATTTGATTTATTACTTGGTAAAACATAATAAAAAAAAAAAAAAGTTTGCCCAATTGCTTTGGCACAAATAGTGAATTATGAAGCCAATCAAAATATAAGTTTAATTCTTGACATTTTTGACAACTATCACAAGTCATAAGCAACCATCACAATTTATCATTATATATATATATATTTTTCTCATATTTTATAATAAAATTTTTATATATATTTAATTTTTTTTATATTTTAAACTAATTTTTAATATTATAATTAAAATAATAAAAAATTATTTAAAAAATAAAATAAAATATTTTTTACAAAATAAACATAGTCTAAATTAATGCTAATTTAAATTAACTTTAGAAATTATTAGTTGAATTGGTAAAAAAAGAAAATTTATTTTTTATTTTCACAGTAAATACATATTTTTTTAAATAATAAATTCAAGATTAATTTTTTCTAAATGTTTAAAAATAAAAAATTATTATTTTTTAATTTAAAAATTTTATAACCGTTTTTTAAAAATGTGAAATATCAAATTATAATAATAAATTAAATTAAAAAGAAAGGCCATGACTATTTTAAATGTGATAGTGTTTAAAATAGAGCTAAGTTCCATTTCCAGCAGTCATCAATCGTACATATGTCATAGGATTCATTGGAACTTTTGAAAATAGTTTAATTTATTAATTTCATTACATTTTCATGTTTATTTATTATAGAAACCTCGTAAATTGATCAAATACATGCCTACAAAGAAGCTTCATATGTCCAATTCAATGAAAAGTATTTTTAAATTAATTCACCTTAACAAATTTTCACTATAATTAAGTTTACAAAATTTTTTATTTAATTTATATATTTAAAAATTATTTTTTATTGTTAATATAATTAAAAAAAGAACATATAAATAAATCAATGAGTAAATTTATTTTATCAACTAAAATAATCTTTATAAAATTTTAATTTTTTTTATTAATAAATTTTTAGTTCATTCGTTTCCAATTCTAAAAAAAATTAAATTTTAGTTTGAATCATAGTCAAATATATATATATATATATATATATATATATATATATATAATTTTTTGGGATCTTATGAAATGATCATCAACTTGCTTGAAACATGATATTGGAGAACAAGGACAACAGAGTCCCACTTTGATCATGGAAGAAATATAGTTACTGCAACATGTCAGTATTAGATTATTAGTGTTGGATTCAGATTTTTTTTTTGTAAACTTTAAATCAAATACAATAGAAAATAATAAGTAAGCTTGCTATCTTGCATTTCATGAAATATTAGTATCACATCCATCAAACTCTGCACATATATCTAAAGAAATTTCCTATATGTTTTACATTTGAATTTAAGAATATTAATTTATGTGAATTAAAAGTTGTGAGTCATTTATTATTATTATTAAACTAAATACACTCTTAAAATTCAAATGTAATTAAATAAAATATAATTTAATGTTCTGAAAATTTAGATTCAAATTAAAATTATAACACGTAACTTTTAAAAATAGTTCATCTTCAATATATTATGAATACACCCAGAAAAATTAAAACTGAAATTTATCAAATTTTGGGGTTTTAGTTTTGGTCTTCCTACTAAACTAAAAGCACGATTGGAAATTTAAAAATATATGCAATTTAGCTCTAAAGCAATGCTAATATTCTTAGAGAAATTATTAAATAAAATACCAGCATGATCTTTTTATTTATATAAAAGTGAATTAATATATAATTAAAATAAATATATAATAATATAAATTTATTTTTATATGAATAAGAGAAGATATAGTCATATCATATCTAATGATTTCTTATATTATCTCGGAGCTCAAAGAAGTAACTATAGGGGTTGAGGGGGTTGATGTGCTGTTTAGGCTTTTTTAGAGGTTAAAAAAATTTTATAAAATTTTTTAAAAATTATAATATTATAATATTTTTTATAACGAATCCAATGATATATTTTTTATATAAAACAAAAATCAAATAGATTCAAAAAATATAATATAAGTGTATTAAATTTAGACCATTAAAATCTAATGATCTAAATTTAACATACTTCTAATATATATTTTTAGATTCATTTGATTTTTATTTTGTATAAAAAATATATTATTAGGTTTGTCATAAAAAATGCTATAATATTATGATTTTTAAGAAATTTTATAAAAAAATTTTAGCTTTTAAAAAACCTACACAATAAGAATTATTATGTTTTTGACACGTTAACTCCCTCGACCCTAACTATAGCTTTGACTGGCCAATGGGCAAGAAAGTTCCTTTGTTGACTTCCACTTTCAAATTAGACCATAAAAGTTGACTAAACTGCGTGTGAATACACACACAGTCCCACACATCCATATTCTACTCTAATTCCAAACACAAATTTAATTCCAAGAGGGAATATAATTAACTAATTAATTATCTTATAAGAATATGTATGTAAAGTAGAGAAAATTTGGAATCACAGATAAAACCCAGAAATCCTGACTCTTTGCCTTTGAATCCATCATCAGGCTGCCAATATTTTTTTTATATATGTTAATGTCAGTGTTTCTTTTTATATATATAAATTTGGTTCTAATCAGAGTTTAAACTGGTAAATGTTTCAGAGACACTTCAATATTATTAAATAAAAAATTTATTAATTATGTTATTTCAATATTCATTAATTAAATATATAAAATAAATCTTTACACCCAATATAAATAATTTTTTTTTCTCTATGAAAATTAAATTACATATTTATAATCATAATTTAATATGGGAGTGTGACATTTCGTCTGATGATGATTGGTAGTGAAATATTATATGGTAGATGATAGGAATAGCTTGACGAGTTTTGGGAATAGTGACTTCATCTACAAATTAGGATTGCAAATATATATGTTTATATGTCAAGTATGAATTTAAGATGTAAAGTTTTTTAAAAATTTGGTTCCTTTAACTTATAATTTTCTTCACAATTTGAGTTTTATATATAATTTAATCCACAAATATGTAAAACTGTAAAATTTTCCAACTTAAATTTAAATTTTTTATTTGTGAATATTTGATTTAAGTTTATGTTAAAAAATATATAATTTTAAGTAAATTATTAATCATATTTCTTTACTAAATAGAGATGGATTTACTTAAAAGCAAGAGACGGCGCGTGTTACCTCTTAATTTTTAAAATTTTTATGCCTTTTTATTTTTAAAATTTTTAATATAAAATTATTATTTAGTTCCTAAAATTTATAAAATTAATAAAATAATTATTTTATTTTAAAAAATTAATTTTTTAATTTCTAATAAAATATTAGTTAATGATATATATTTTTTCTTTTTTCTTTTTTGACCCTTTAATTTTTAAAAAATTTTAAAATAAATTATTATTCAGTCAATTAGAATTATTAAAATTAATAAAATAGTCATTTTATTTTAAAAATTAATTTTTCAGTTGCTAATTCATAGTATTCCTTCCTAAAATTTTTAAATTTTTTCTAAATATAAGAGGTATTTTCCCTTTTTAAAAAATTTTGCACCCGCCTCTGTTTCTAAATGTATGTTTTTTGTTATATATATATATATATATATATATATATATATATATATATATATTAACAAATAAAAATACTCTTATTAATTTTTAAAAGGTTAATTATTATTTTCTCTTTAGAATGACCCATTACACTAAATTCTTTCTAACTTTTCAAAATTATACTAATTCCCTTCTAACAAATGTCATAATATATTACTAGACTATTCCGTCCAATTTTATCACTAGTCAACTCTATAAAGGTGGTAAAAAATAGAAATGTTCTTATCCTTTATTTTTAATTAATTATATTTTATTTTTGCTTTAAAAAATTTTTTTAAGGTTAAAAAAATTATTTTCATATTTTTGACAAATTTTAAAATAAAAACTAAATAAAAATATTTTTTGATTTTTTATTTGTTATTTTTTATTTTAAAAAATAATTTAAGAAGAAATTAAATTATTTCTTCTTAAATTTTTTAATATAAATAAAAAATTCATTTTCATATTTTGACAAATTTAAAAATAAAAAGTAAATTCAAATATTTTTTAAAAATCTTTTTCAAATATTTTTATTTTTAAATTTGTCAAAAGTATGAAAATATATTTTTTTAACCCTAAAAAAAATTTTAAAGTAAAAAATAGAATATAATTAATTAAAAATAAAGGATAAAGATTTTTTTTTTTTTTTTACTACCCTTATAGGGTTAACTAATTGCAAAATTAGAAAGAATGGTCCAATAATATATTATGACATTTGTCAAAGGGGAGTTAGTATAATTTTGAAAAATATAATGTAATTAATTAAAAAAATTTAAATAAAAATAGAATGTAATTAATTAAAATTAAAGAATAAAAATTTTTCTGTCCTTTTAATACTCTTGTAAGGTTGACCAATGGCTTTGTAGAGTTGACCAACGATAAAATTAAACGGAAGAGTTTAATAATATATTATGATATTTACTAAGGGAAATTAATATATTTATGAAAATGCATAAAAAATTTAATGTATTGGATCATTTTATAAATTTTACAGGAGAAATAGTAATTAAATTATTTATGAAACATAATCAGAAACAAATTAAGCAAAAGCTCGAATATATAAAGCAAAGGCGGTTTGGCAAAAGCAACCTAACCACAATGCCAAATGTATACTCAATAAACTTTCCATCCTGTTTGTTTCTCAATTTAGGATTTTTATGAATCAGTAAGATCTAAGAACTAGTTCAAAATCTTAAAGATATAACTAAGCCCAACCTCCACCATCAACCACCCCGCCCAAGAGCATTCTATGGTTGTCATGCAACGTCCACAAAGATGAACTCTCATAATGCTGTCTATATCAACAATCATGATCTAAAAATATCTCGTGGAATTAAATGTTTGTATGATTGTTTCAGTTTTACATGCTTTATCAAGTGTGGTAGTACATGCTGTATATTAGCTTATGTCATAGGATATTTCTTCTGTATTCCTGTGCTATTTCTGATATTCTGTCTCTTCTTGTTGATTCTGGTAGTACGTCACTGCCAATGGGTGCAATAACATGACTAAGTGTCCCCGAGAAGTTTCGGAGATTGAAGCAGTGATGACAGGAGCACCATGGCCGCTTGACAAGGCCTCAGCATCTGGTAGAGAAAGCAAGGCTAACAATGGACCATCTTGCTGATAACAATACTCTTTGGCCTGTTAGCATTTTTTTTTTTTTGAACTAGTGCTTATAGCTCAAGGCATTTCGCTGCCTTGCTACTGGATTTTTGGAAGATGACTTTCTAGTTTCATTCTACACTAGCTAGGAACATGCCAATCTGAATAATTTTCATCAAAATTAGTTTGCTCATTCAGTGATATTTGATATTGTAAAAACTTGAGATTGAAGGGCAAATGGCAAAGCCAGCAGGTTCAATAGCATGGAATACATGGTATTAATGCAGACAATACTTGCAATACATGTTGTGTGCATTCTTTCTTCTTTTCCCCTAAAAAAAGCCTTTTATTTTTAAGGTTGCAATTAACTATAGACTTATAGTAGTCCATTTCACCTCAATTATATTCTTGAATGATTAAAAATTTGTAATTTTTTAATTTTACAAGTAAGAAATTTTCTTTATTAAAGTTTTTATAACATAAAAATTATCACTGTTAAATATAGTGACTTAATTATAGGTTTTTTCTTTTCTAATTTTTAATAACCGATCATCAAAAATCTTTTGAGTCTATGAGACACATGTGGACGGCTTCAAAACCTATTGTTGAGATCAGATGGCGTGGCTCTATTAACTATCAAAGATAATCAAATTAAGCTGTAGTTTTTTAACCCTCTTCAATCAGAAGCATAATCTTCATTACAGTTATTTCAGTTTAAATCAGCAAGTAACTTTCAATGTAACCTACAAAGTACTGCTTATAAGAGAGTATATTTGAACACTTACATTATATGTTAAATGAAGCTCCAAATCAAAAAAAAAAAAAAATTTGACGTTTTCAGGATTCAATTATGTATTTTTATAAATAAAAATGACTAGATGCTCAATCTTGAGATTTAAAATAAGGTAAGAAACTAACATTTTAAGTAAACAACTAGCAAAATAATCTAAAATTATCGATCAGTTCATTGGCATTTGGGATTTTTTAAGACGACACCAAAATTCTCTTTGAAAACATTGAAGCGACGTATCGTTTCGCTTTTATTTATTTTTTATATAAATGACTGGTCGTTTCCTTTCACTTGAACAAAGTTAAATCGATAATTGGCATTTTCATCACTCTGAAATATCTCCTACTTGCTTGAGCCCAAGAACATTGTTGTTAAATTTATAAAATTAAAAATTATGAAATGTATAATGAATAAAATTAATAAATTTTATTATTAAATATGATAATTTAAATTTAAAAAAATTTAAAGAATAATTTTAAAATAATAGTAAATACTCTCAAATAATAAAATAAAAGATGGAATTTCAAAATTCTCAATTTTTTATAGAATTTGTGATATTATAAAATTTATAATTTTTTGGATTTATATCAATTTTTCATATCAAATATTAAATTTAAACAAAATTTAAAATTTTTATATATTCTCTCGTTTAAAAACAAAACAAGTCCTAAAAATCTCACTAAACCCATACATAAACCCTAATTTCTCTCTCTCCCGCCTCCACAACCAAAATCCTAAATCTCTACAATGGGCCGTCGAAAGAGCAGTAACAATAATAACAGTCAGGGCTCTATGAGCTTCACCAATGCCCAACTCCAGGGTACCAAAATACGCTTCGAAGATGAAGAAGAAGAGCTCACTACAGAAAGCTCAAATCTGGACGAGTCAACTGTGGCCGGCGACAAAGCAGTTGCAATGGATGATGACTCCATGGGCGAGCCCGATGTGTCCTTTATTGATGGCGATGATGATAAAACAAGCACCGATTATTACTTCGATTCATATTCTCACTTTGGTTACTTTCTCAACCTTTCCCTTTTGTCTTTATTTATTTTATTCGCCTAAAGTTTAGAGCTTGGCTAGAAATAGATGTTTATATTTGATTCAGATTTAGTAAAAGTGTTGTGTTTTATACCTGTTAATTAATGGTACATGTAAAAGTTTTATACATGGAATTTCAAACTGTACTTTTTTTTTAACGAAAACTAAAACAAGTTCTTCTTCCAATGGCTACAAGTTGTTAGTCTTATCATATTGGGTTTTGAATTTGTGGTAAATTGGGTATGGACATTTATCTTGGGTTTTTATTTTAATTGTTCATATATGCGCGCTGAATTCGGAAAAACTAATTTTTCTTTTGCTGTCTGTTTCTGTGTTTGCAGGTATTCACGAAGTAAGTGTGCGGTACTTGTTTACAAATTTTTACCTCCTGGAACTTCAGAATGTTGATTTGTTGATTCCCCAATATCTGTTTTTCTTTTGAATCTTCATTAACACAGAAGTACTGCTAGTTTGTATTAGCCAACGTAGCCTTCAGTGGTCCCTCAGTACCTCGCAGAAACCACTCCTAAATCAATGATTCTTAATCCTTTTTTCATTATTACTGCTTATTAAATGATACTTGGGTTTCATGTTGAATTTCTCCAAGTGACCACAATGAATACCTTGCTTCGTTGTCATGGATCCTTTAAATTATCTGTATATATCAAATATTATCTGCCGAGTGAAACTTCTCTTGCAGTACTTTTGTGGCGCCTGGATGACTCTATGAACTGTGATTTCCGGAATTCCTGTAAATTTGTGGAATTTTTTGTGTTATATGATGAATTTTGCCTTACTTAAATTTGTAACTAGTTGATATTCCTCCAACCATCTTTCTACTGCAGGAAATGCTGAAGGATGTAGTGAGAACTAAGACATATCAAAATGTTATTTATCAGAATAAGTTTCTATTTAAGAATAAAGTAGTACTTGATGTTGGTGCTGGGACTGGAATTTTGTCCCTATTTTGTGCCAAAGCTGGGGCTACCCACGTTTATGCGGTATGTGTTAACTTCTTTGTCTTCCTGTATTCAGCAAGAAGTGGACTCAATGAATAAACTACCATATGATTATGAAACTGGTGTGTTTTGCATTTTCATCATTGGGTTTGGTTATTCTTATTCGTGTTAAATATGGTTGCTGGCTTTTCCATTTCCAGGTTGAGTGCTCTCAGATGGCTGACACGGCAAAAGATATTGCTGATTCAAATGGATTGTCAGATGGTAAATATATTTGTCTTTTCATGTTTGATTAATTCTTCTTTCGCTCCATATTCCTTCAAAATAACCAGCTCTCTTTTTCCTGTTTTTTTAATTGCTACAGTTATAACGGTTTTGAAGGGAAAGATTGAAGAGATAGAGCTGCCAGTTGCTAAAGTAGATATCATCATTTCAGAGTGGATGGGGTATTTTCTATTGTATGAGAATATGTTAAACACAGTTCTCTACGCACGAGATAAATGGCTTGTGAGTTATATTTCATTTTGCAGATTTATGCTTGTTCTTTCATGGTTGTAGAAAATAGATAAATTAGCATGATAATACATACAACATTCTTATGTGTCTGAGCTTTTGAAACTTGTAGTTCTAGATTCTGGTTTTTGATAAAGAAAAGGAATTTCCTTTTGGTACATGAGGATATATTTCATACAAAATTATGGATGATGGGAACACTATAGAATGGTCAGCCTCTAGAATCATAATGGTGCTTGCTGTGGAGTATCAAGTCATTGGAGTTCTGCTGGCACTTTAATGTTTCTGAAATTAGCAGCTTTTCCCGAGGCTTTAACTATTGTCACAAAAAGGCATTACACTCCACCAACCCTTATGGAAAAAAACCACCTTTGCCTTGATGAATAAATAAAGGCACATCTATTATAATGCTAGTTCGTAAGGATGGCTGCCTGGTTGTAGTTTAATGCTTTTGTGATTGATAATAAGTAAAGATCTGAATGAGTTTGGAGATAGCACGTGACCGGCACTAGGAAACGGAAAGCATAAGAATTCCAAAAGCCGTAGTCAATCTGACATCTCAATAAACGTCAAATTTGAAATTGACAGCTATAACTGTCACATAATCAGGGTTAAGGCCCACCTGTTAAGCAGAATTATTTTTCTATGGTGGGTTTGGTAGTCCTAGAGGGCTGTGATTAGATTTCTGCTAACAGGTGGACCCGAGCCCTGTTTTTATGACATTTTCAGCTGTCATTCTGATAGTTTTGTTGTTTAGTGAAGTGTCAGGCTGATTACAGTTTCTGGAAGCCTTATGCTTTCCCGTTCCCTATAGCTATCCTTGTATCTTAAAGTTCAATTTTTGCATTTATTCTGTGTAAAACATTATTTTATCAACTGTAATGCTTTGATGTGTGTCAATCAATGGTGTTAACTGTTCTTATCTTTTGCTGGTTTTCAGGTCAGTGATGGAATTCTTCTACCAGACAAAGCTTCCCTCTATTTGACAGCTATTGAGGATGCAGACTACAAAGAAGATAAGATTGAATGTGAGTGTATTGACATCCTGATGCATATTTATTTGCTCAGATCAATCCTGATGCATGTCTTTGTTTATGATATTTCTTTGGTCCTTTTGGGCCTTATGCTACTCCAGTTTGGAATAATGTCTATGGCTTTGACATGAGCTGCATCAAGAAGCAAGCCATGATGGAACCACTTGTTGACACAGTTGATGCGAATCAAATTGTCACAAATAGCCAGCTACTCAAGGTGGGTTATTCATGCACTTGCGATCACATGGTTTTTGTGCCTATAACAATGTATTTACATGCTTACTTGTGCAGTCATGGATGTATATTTAATCAATCAATTGTCTACCTTTGTCGAATGTCCTTCCTTTTTGACTGATTTTGTTGATTCACTTTCTCATTTCAGACTATGGATATCTCTAAAATGGCTTCTGGGGATGCTTCCTTCACAGCTCCTTTTAAGCTTGTAGCAGAACGAGATGATTACATCCATGCTTTAGTAGCCTACTTTGATGTATCATTTACCAAATGCCATAAATTAATGGGCTTCTCCACAGGTCAATCCTTTTATTCTTTATACTTTTTATGTTTTCTTTTTAACTAGAGGCTTGTTTGGTAAAATTAAATGAATCTGGATCAATATTCTATTTGCCTGGCATTTTAAATTTTCCTATTCATGCTATGCTTGTACCCCGAGTAAATCAAGTATTAAAAATTTCATTACTTCGAGCAACATGGTGATGACCCAAATTTAACTTTGTTAAGTTAAATCAAAATATTTGTGTTATGGTGATTTGCCTTGCTGAGTTTCCAAGGGAATTTCTAAAAATCGGTTACTGTTGCAATAAGTTCAGGCTGATTTCAGAGTGACGGTGGGTATTGAACAATTCTCTGTCCAGTGTCCCACGTTTTAGTCATTGAAATAGAAATAGCACATTGGTCAAGATTTCAAAACTTTTTTGATGAACTTGAAATAATGCAGGTCCAAGATCACGGGCTACACACTGGAAGCAAACAGTCCTGTACCTAGAAGATGTGCTAACTATATGTGAAGGGGAAGCCCTAACTGGGAGCATGACTGTAGCACCAAACAAAAAGAATCATCGTGACATTGATATAATGATCAAATATACATTGAACGGCAGGCGATGTTTAGTATCAAGAACCCAATATTACAGGATGCGATAGGGTGCTTGTACATCTTATCGAAGATTGCTGCATTGGTGGCATAGATTGGTGCTTAAACACTATCAATATGTATTAAGTTGCTTCCATTTAGCGGCCTGAGTGTATTTCCTATTTCTCTGTTTAAGAATTCAAGGAGGATTTGTTGGGGTGGGTTGGGTTTCCTAAAATGTAATGCTGAAATTTTTGAAATTTAATTGCCAAGACATTTGTCTTGGTGAATTGATTGTCACCATGATTTACAACCGATAGGAAGAGAGAAACAAATGAGAAGTCGACACCTGAACGTGTATGTTTTCTCTCACATGGGAGGAAGTTGTAATTTTTTAATGAGTAAAATATTATTTAATTTTTTATTTTTAACGAAATTAATATTTGGGTTTCGTTTTTTTATAAAATAGTTATTAAATTTTTAAAATTTGATTTCGTCTTATAAATTGATTATTCTGTCAAATTTTTTTGTAAGATATTGTGAAAAATAAAAATATTTTGTATTTTTCATTAATTTTTTTTTTATGTCATTTCATTAATTCTTCACTAAATTTTTTCGCTTTTTATTGTTATCAAATTTTTTATTTTTCACATAAATTTACTAATCACAATATTCATATAAATTTTTCTTACTAAAAAATAAAAAATAAAAAGTACCAGTAGTAGAAAGAGAAAGAATACGATGTAGAAAATGAAAAATGAAAAAAAAATAGAATGAAAATAAAGAAAAATCACAATATTCATATAAATTTTTCTTATTAAAAAATAAAAAGTACCAGTAGTAGAAAAAGAAAGAATACGATGTGAAAAATGAAAAATGAAAAAAAAATAGAATGAAAATAAAGAAAAATTAAAAAAAAAAGTGAAAAAAAAAACGTGAGAAAAATTTAAATATTGAGGACGAGGGTGTTTTGGAAATAAAAATTATTTTATTTTATTTTTTAATTTTTTTAATAAAAAATCCAAAAAAAAAATGACGTAAATATAACGGAATCAAATGTCAAGAATCTAAAGGCTATTTTTTTAAGAGGTGAAAATCCGTATCTAAAAGCTATTTTCTGAAAAGGTGAAAATTCAAATATTAATTTTGCTAAAAATTAAACACTAAATAATATTTTATTATTTTTTAAATTAAAGATTGTTTGAACCAAGTGGGGAAAATTATTGAAGAGCAAAATATTTTGACATTTAATTCATTATCTTCAGGTGATTTTATGTAAATTAATTTATTTTAACAGCTGTGAAAAAAAAGAATAAAAAGCCCAATCCCAATTCCAAACAAAATCTAGCAGCTTTATATATGCAAGAAGGTTTCCTTGCTTGCCCTCCGTGAGAAAAATGTGAAGTTTAGAAGACAGCGTTTAATTTGATTTCCGCTCCATTCTTACAAACTATCGGCTTTTTCTTGGTTAATCTAACTAAGCCTAGGACATCAGATGTACCATGATGAACAAAAATGTGAAGAAAGCTGCTACTTGAATACAATGCCGCCATCAACCGGATCCTAAAGTTCAGCTTTGCCAGTCTTTGAATTCTTATTTGTGCCTGCTGCTTTTATTCCTTTCCACCACTGCCTTGCCCTGTTGGAGACCCTGTTCGCATGCCTTTTCAACATTTCACCAGTGCTTTTGATTCCTTTGGTGATAATCTGCTTCCAGTCATCCTTTCTGCTTTCTTTTTCTCTCAGAACTTTTGACTGCAAGAAATTGGTTTGTAATGGTTAGGTTAAGTAGTGAAATTTTGAAGAAAAGTTTAATGCATTAAGAAAGTTTCCCTTCATTTTTTTTTTTTTTTTTTACGAATTTTGAAGGGAAGTTAGATTCATCATCCTCGTCTTCATCATCATCATCTGCATCTTCATTACCAAAATTTTTCATGTTCATCAAATCTTCCCTTGAATACATTTGCATATTAGGTGCTCCTGGCATACCCTGAAGCAAATTAAAACAAATCAGAAGCCAACTCAATGTTTAGCATACATGGATACAGTTTTCGTCAAGGAAACAATGACTACCTCCATGGATCTTAATATCTTCTCCATTTCAGCCTCTTTAGATGGCTTCGGTACAAATGGTTCTCCAGGGGTCCTATCCTGAGCACGGGAAAAAAATTAACAAGGATGGAACTTGAGCTTTTATTGTTGTTAAACAGAATGTGCAAAAATAAGCAATATTAATAAAGATGGTCATATAAGGTTATGAGTGTTCTGCTGTTTAGTATAATAACAACATCTTTAACAGTACAAAAGAAATCCCTGAGCATAATAATATTTGTTTTGATCTATGATACAAGACAAGTACAGCAGATGAGGAGCAGAACAATTGAAGGTAGAGGAAAATTGGAAACCCATTGGATGAAAAATGTAAACGCAAAGCAAATGCATCATGGCTTTTTTTTTTCATCTAATAACAATTAAGAATAATCTCCACAATAACATAATTTAAATTAATATATTGTTATCAGAACTATTCAGATATTGCGAAGTATTGTTTCAAGTCCTTGAACATAATTTAAAGTTAGATCACAACTTAGGAGTTAGGAGTCATTAAATAATATGCAACAATGTTAATGATTAAATAAAGGAAAGGGCAGTTCATGTGATACCAAAAGTAGACTTGTGGCAAACCAAGTAACCTTAAAATATTTACCATCCTTGCAAGACAAAAATAAGGATTGAGGCTTAAATTAATTAGCATGGTAAAATAAAAATTGAGAAAGGTCAATTCAGAGAATTTTCTAGCAAGAAACAGAAAAGCTTCTCCTATAAACAAATTACAAGCGAGGTTTGGATTTTTAATTTCTTTTCTGCTTTTGTTTCCCCTCAAACAAAATTTTCTCCCTCAATTCATAAGTTGCATTACCTACAAAATTACATGTTATGGCATTTCCGCATTTCAGACTCACTTATGCTGCAGTGATTTTCTGATGGAGCTTAATTTGAGACTTGATAATAGAAAACAAAAATTGGGTGCGACAACAACTTCACCAAGATTTACCACAACATTTTCATCAATGCTTTCATATTTTTAAAATGATCTATATACATCACATTTCCATGTAGAGGTCAAGGTTGAATATGCAGCAATGCCATCCATACTGTACAGTCTATAAGCATATGAAGAAGGAATTCAACACATAAAATTCGATATGTAAACCATGTCTAATCAAGAAAATTGATCAAGTACAATTAACATACCAGTGTAAAATTAAGGTAAGCTACCAGACTTTACCAGTACATTCTATACTCAATCATTATTAATACCAATTCCAGTACATTAGAACTTCTTCATTGACGGATTTGAAGGCATTGAGAAATCACCCGATGAAAAGCACCAAGGTTGACATATTACGATATTGTAAAAATTATGGATCTTAATGAAGCCACATAAATTATGTAATCAACTAAGAGATCAATTATAAGAATCTTTACCTTGGGAACTGGAGGTGGCTTATTAATGCAAGCATTAGTCAAGTCTTTGCAGAAATAGTTTACCAACGCATCAGTACTTGGCTTTGAACTAAATATGTATTCAGCAATATCAGTATCAGAATAACCCATAACCTGCAAAAACCTTAAATAGTTACAATTATGCCAAAACAAGGGAAACATGCAGCATCAAAATTCGGAGAATTTATATGTATAGCCAAATTTAGTTGTCATGAAAACCAAGAATACAAATTTTAAGTGCCAAAATCTCACCTCCTGGCAGGCCCGCTCTATTGTTTTGCATTCTGCATTGCATTGACCTTCAACATCTTGTTCTACTAGCTAAAAGATCAGTACTTTACAAGTTAGATAGTCAAAAGGACATTGAAAAACAGAAAAAAATATCTAATTTGTGATCCATTCTCAGTACTTAAGCTATGAATTGTAAACACTACATATATCCGCAAACTGTATTGGTTCAAGAAAAAACACTCCACAACTCCCAATTGAGTCCAATATGATTTTTTTTTCTTCACAAAAAAGTATAACAGAAACCAACATAAATTATCTTACCTCCAACTTATCCCCTTGCTCTACTATATCAATTTTCATAATCCAATCAGATTCCTCCTTCTTCAAATTACAAAGATTCTCCGCAATCTCAATAATTTGATACTCAGAGATCTAGCAAACCCAAAATACACAAAACCAAATACCCAACAAGTCAGCAATCAAATCCAATAAAACCCAACAAAATTCAAACAATATCCAGTTCGTCAAATAACCTTTTTGGGTGAAATCTGAGCCTGCTTCTTTTCTACTTGCTGGTACAATTCCTTTGCCACCTTTTCACAGACTTGACACTTGATGTATGGAATATCCCCTTTTCTTGCACTTAAAACAGGTTTCTCGGCGGAGTGACAGAGTGGCATCCATGATAATACTACCAATACAGTCCCTAAAACTATCAATATTTGGTTGATTTTAGCCATGTCCATCTCCCTCTAAAACACAGGTTCTGCAATTTCGATCAGAACTTTATATTTCTTCAACATAATTAAACGTTGCATATGGTGTTTGTTGAAGACTACCAATTGAAACGTGTTTTGCTGCTTCTGATTGGTTGCTTAAAGGGTTTTTCGTGGGGCCCAATATTTTCGACCAATAGGATGTAAGATAACACGTACTTTTCTATTTGTTTTGTTTTGTGTTACGATTAACAAAAATTGCGTTTGGAAATTTCGCAAATTTAAAAAATTTTGTGCTTGATATATTTATTTTAATTCTATGAATTTAATTTATAAAATTGAATATAATTAAATTAAATTTTATTAAATAGATAAAATATTTATTTTAGAAACTAACATATTAGAAAGGAAACACATGCAATAATTTGTTGGTAAAAACCTTTCCAAAACTAAACAAATTTAAACGATTTTATCATGTAAAGGATAACTTTATGGGATTGAACAATGTTAAAATAGAGATCAATAAACTAATTAAGATAAACTTTAATAGTATTTTAATAATTTATCTTGAATATTATTATATGTTAATATAAATTACTAATATTTTTATTTTATGAGCTTCTTATGAATTTATTTTCTTTTAGTATTTAAAGAAAAATTTAATCTTAGCGAAACTTAAACCCTATTACTAACTCTTAAAGTTTATATTTTAATTTAATTTAGGAAGTTACATTATTTATTTAGTTTTAAATATTATAAATTCATATGAGATGAATTTAAGATAGTTTTATATATTCTAGTATTTAAATAATTATTATACATAGTTTATAATTTATTATTTTTTTTTCTGTTTTAAAAAATTTATATTTAACTCTTTATCTTTCACTAAAAATACTTAAGTCTCATTAATTTAACTTCTCGTAACAGTTGTTAATTATTAGTTGATAGTTGACTGTTGAAAGTATTTGATAAAATTATTATTAATTATTAAATTTTATTATGTTTAATAATAAATATTAATATTTATTTATTTATTTAAATATTATTTTTAAAAAAATAATTTAATTTTTTTATTTAAAAAGTATAATTTATTTTTAAAAACTTCTAATTCAGAGTTTTTATAAATAATAATTTGACTACTTAATAATTAATAATTATTATTAACTAAATAAATTTAATGTAATTATTAAAAATAAAAAAATTAACAATTTGATTAAAAAGTTTTGTCAAACGTACTTAATTTTTATTTTTCACATACCTAGTTAATGTTTTTTTTAAGAATGCAGATTTACTGATGCATCATTCCAAACAATTTAATTGGCTAATTTGACTTTGTTTTAGGTTAAAATTTTATTTAGAAAGAAAATTTTGATTGGCTAACTAAAATACCCAAAAAGGAAAAAAAATAAAGGCCAAAAACATCATTTTTCTATATGTTATTTCATCGTACTGCCCATGTAACGACAGCATTGTAATTTAACTGTGAATATATTTTATTAATAAAAAATTAAAATAAAAAGTAAAAAAATAATTAAATTATTCATCATGAACATGACTCATCTTATTCTATTTTATATATAGTAATTAACAGATATAATATATATATCAGGCGAATTGGGCTGAATTCTATTGGGCCACAAAGCAACTTGTTTTTCTGATAATGTAGTTTGAGGCTTTAGATTTAAATAATAAAAGTCAAAAATCATAAGATAAAATTTATACACTAAAATATAAGATAAGATAAATACATATGCTATCTGAATAATATATATATTTAAATTTTATTTTTTAATGTAAAAAAACTCACATGATATAATATTGTTAGCGTTCTAAATTTTAATTTTTTTTTTTATAAAAAAAAAAATTCATTCATCTAATAGAAAGATACATATAAAAATAGTTGAAAAAACTAAAATCATGATAAATATGAAATAATTTTAATGACCAAATTATCAAAATAATAGTATTCAATTCAACAGTTATAATTGATATATCGGTGAAAAATACGCTCCAGTCGATATTAATATCAAGTTGTTTCATGAGTCTGATTTATTGAAAAACAAATAAAATTTTTTTTATATATAAGCATATAAATCTTTAAAAATAAGGATAATCCAAACTCTACAAATAAAATATTCATAAGTAAAAATAAATAACATAAAATAAAATAAATTTTGTAATATTTTTAAATAATCAACATTTAAGTAAAAAAATAAAAATGATAAAAATGGAGGAGAGAGAACAACGAGTAAAGCATAAGCAAATGCAGAGGGAAGAATGAGAGAGATAAAACAGAATAAGGAAACGGTAAAAGATATAGGGTTACATTTACTAATATAAAATAGTTAAAATTAAAATATAGGCTTTTTAGTAAAAAATGTAAAAAAATCTACGCAAGAAGGCCAAAAATATCTACGCATGTACACCAATTTTTATTTTAATAAAAATATCTCTATTCCACTCTAATTTATAGCCATAAATTAGTAACGTCATACATTAAAATACCCAACAAATTGTTAGACTGCATAAATGTCTCTATAAAATGCCATCCATAGCTTCACAGCTAAGCTGGATCACATCCGTAATCGCTCTCACTCTCTCCACTCAATATGGCTAATGCTAGTTTTGACCTCGAACAATCCCTTTCTTCTCTAACACTAAATTTGGCCAATACAAGCTTTGACCCCAATGATACTCTAACTTTATCAGAAAATTTAGGCCGTCGATTCACAACAACAACCACACCACCAAACACTACTGATACTAATCAGCTTGTAGCTAATATGCCTATGGTTGCTCCTAATGATGATATTTGTACTGTTTGTATGGAGAGTTTGGAATCAAGTATAGGTGGAAAACGAATTCCATGTGGCCACGTGTACCATTCAGATTGTATCTCCTCTTGGCTTTTTCACAGTAACTCTTGCCCTTTATGCCGGTGCAACATCTCCGGTGGCCGTGTGCAGTGAGCGTTGACCGGAATTCGAGGGAATTAATAAACAAGTCTTCAATGTCTAGCCGTCGAATAGTGTTTTTTTTTTTTTTTTGGGATTGAGGAGGCTGCTGACAGTAGCCGCCTACTATATTGTGATTTTAGAATTAAAAAAATTTAATAAAAAATTTTAAAATTTATAATATAATAATATTAATTATAATGAATTTAATAATTTATTTTTTATATGAAATATAAATTAAATAAATTTAAAAATATATATTAAAAGTGTGTTAAATTTAGACTATTAGATTTTAATGGTTTAGATTTGACACATTTATTTTATATTTTTTAAATTTTTTTTTATTTTTACTTTGTATAAAAAATATATTATTATATTATGAATTTTAAAATTTTAAAATTTTTTACAAAATTTTTATAGATTTTAAAATAATAATATAGTAAGACTATTGTATTTTTATCACAATATTTCCTCAACTTTTTTTTTTTTTTTACAATCTGACATTTGTTAATTAATTTTAGCAAAAGAATCAAACTGAAAAGCATTGTCAGTATTTGGAATAGTGAAAAATTAATTAGATTTTTTTTTTAATAGAATGAATTATCATTTATTTAATATAGAAAGGAACATAAAGGTTCAAAGGGTCATTAGGCCCAATTTTTTCAATTTATATGAAATAGACCCACAGATCTTACCCAAAGGCTTAATGCATTATACTGTTCAATCTTAAGTTCTAAACCAATAAAACATCGAACCAGGCGTGTGAGACACGCTCTCGAAAAATCTCCAATGGTTGCACAAAAGCATTGGAACATCAGATTTTTTACACTTCCGCGTCAAATTTGCCTTTTGGGGTTGGGGGAGCAATGGCATGTGTTGTCATAAATGGCTGATTAAATATTTTTAATTATCTGTTGTTGTTACGTAAATTCTCAATTAAAAAAAATTATGTTGTTTAATTGATCAATTAAAACTTTAATTATGATAATTTTTTTTTTCAATTGATAAATTTTATAAGTAATTATAACTTATTTATAACGATACACGATTTAACAATCATATTAATCGTAAATTTTATAATAGTTTTATCAAATACTCCATATCATTCGCATTATAAAATAATTTTGATTATGAAAAAGTTACAGCTTAATAGAAGATACAGGTAATAACGTTATATTAGACGGTGTTTAGTACAAAATTTTTTATCTAATTTTTTTTTAATTAAATTGTATCAAATTGTTT
Organism: Aleurites moluccanus; assembly: GCA_948193065.1. Taxonomy (NCBI): domain Eukaryota; kingdom Viridiplantae; phylum Streptophyta; class Magnoliopsida; order Malpighiales; family Euphorbiaceae; genus Aleurites; species Aleurites moluccanus. The sequence continues at coordinate 20,083 of CANXYC010129577.1, forward strand.
TGATTATTTTTTTTTATAATTATTAATTGTTAGATAGTGAAATAGTGATTATCCGAAGATTTTTCAAAAAAATTTCAAATTATTTATGCTCATTTAAGTAAAATAAAATAAATTAATTTATAAAAATAATATTTAAATAAAAAAATAAATATTAATATTTATTTTTAATAACATTAAACATATCAATAATTAATATCGAATAATAATTTTATTAAATATTTACAACAATCAGCTATTAAATAATAATTATTAACTAACAGTTAACAATTAATTACGTTAAGAGTTAAACCAAAAGAAATTTTAACATGTATATATATTAAAAGAAAAATAATAGACATGAGAATAAGAAATATGCAAAATTATTTTAAAAAATTAAAATTTTATATTCTATTAAATTATTCACTTTAATTTCCTACAACCTTCTCTTTCCTTCTACAACTTAGTAAGATGTAAACAAAGAAAATAGTCACATAGACCATTCTTTCAATTCCTGCTATATTTGTTGTGATAATTTAGATCCACCCAATAATTTTTAGATATTTGTTTCTTTATTTTTCTCCTGGGCCATGTTATTGGTATTTTAATACAATAAAATCTTAATAACTTAATAATTTTTATTATATAATATTTTTTACAGTCTTAATTTAAATTAATAGGTTAAATTAATACTTGATTAATTAATATTTATTTTAATCAATAAAATTCATGATTTCTAACGATATAAATTTATAGATATTTTATTATATATATATATATATATATATATATATATATATATATATATATATATATTTTCTGTAAACTTATATATGAGAAATCTTGATTATTATTAATACAAAAAAACTATAAAATCATTTCATTTTTCTAGAAATTGATAGACAAGGGATTCATAATCCCATATATATTTTTCATTTATCTCGTCCATTCCTTATTCATATGCATTTATAATATTAAATAACATAATTATTTATTTTACACATGTTAATTTTTTATTTTTTTTTGTATCTTTGATTCTTTGTTTGCTTTGTAAAAATTAATTTCAAGATTCAATAAAAGGGTGCTCTTAGATTTTGATATTTATTTTTTGTTTACAGAAAGAGAGAAAAAAAATATTAATACCAAACTCACCATGTGCAGCCTACAAAATTTAGAGAAGAAAATACACACAAAAAATATATTTTAGTACCATAAATTCTTACATAATAAGCTTTAAAAATTTTATTCTGAAGAATTTGAGGGAAGAGAAATTATGTTAGCTTAGAAAAAGAAAAAGAAGATGATGTTGTGTGAGAATTAAAATGAATTATTTATTTTTTTATTCACTGACTCAATAAGAATATATTTTTTTCACCTCATTATTATAATCACTAAAAAAAATACGCTGACTTTTCATTAAATTAAAATAAAAAATTAAATGATTTAATAATAATAAATTGAAATTATATGATTTTAATAAGAATGATGCAATTTACCCTTAGGACATCAATGGCATGGATAATGAATTTTGAGTCAAATCACGGCAAGTAATAACAAATTGTAACTTGTAAGGCGACTATGCTCTCCAGCCATTAACGCTCGTATATTCGGTTTGATTAATTTAAAAAATTATTATTAAATTAAATAAATATTTTTTATTTTATTTTTTTAAATTAAATTAAATTAAATTATTATTTTAATTAAGTTATTAATTTTAATTTTTTATTTTTAAATTAATATTTTTTTAATAAATCATTATTATTTTATTATAAATTAAAAAAAAATTAATAAAATATCTGTAACTAAAAAATTTCAAAAATAACTTGACATTATACAATTCAAAATTTATCTATTCTGTTAATTAATACACTTAAAATTTATATTTTTTTTCTCCAAAATTAAATTTTTTTATTATTTATTTTTAATTAATTTTTATGAATAATTTTTTTTAAATATTAAAATAATATTAAATTAAAAAAATATGTGATTGTATATAAAATAAAATAATATATATATATATATATATATATATATATATATATATATATATATATATATAATTTTAATTTAATTCAATTTAAAATTAAAAAAAATATTTAAATTATAAAACAAATCAAATTATCAATTTATTTTATCTTTATATCAAATTAAACTAAAAAATATTACAAAAATATTAATTTTAATTTAATTTAATAAATTTGATTCATTCGATCGGCTTTCATCCCTTTCTACCTATGACAAATTTTAACGTCCCATAAAAAAAAAAAAAAAAAAAAAAGAAGCATGGGATGGGCCCATATGGGACCGTGAAAAAAGCATCCAATGACAGACGTACAAATCATTATAAACATCAACACTACAATACAGTTGGCAGTCAAACCAAATGATAAGTTTTAATGTCCTTTTCCTCAATAAAGTGTTGTTTTCTTTGAGCTATCACCATTTCTTTCTTTATTTCTTTTCTATTTTTACCTCTTCATATTTCAATTTATTAACTTTTAATTAAAACAAAGGTAATTTAATTATTTTTACTGTAAAAAAAGCCTTTACGTGGCGGGTTTTGGCCCTTTTGGCCACGGTAAAAAATAAAAATACCAATGTCATATTAAGGTAAAAAAAAAAAAATTTAAAAAATAAGATCGTCGGTGGAGGTTAACCGCAATTTATTTTTTGCAGTTAGAGAGAGAAAGAGAGTTTAAAAATAGCGCAAGAATCGCTTGGCTTATAAGCCATGGAAGGTCAAGCAAAGCCTTAACAGAGAGAGAGAGAGAGAGAGAGAGAGAGAGTTCTGGAAACATACACAGAGAGAGAATCAGAGAAGGCGACAGGGCTTTGTGGTTTGGGGTTTTCTTGAATCATATATATAGAGAGAGAGCCGCGGCCATGGAAGAGTCAAAGGATTTCGTTTCCGTCGATATGGAGAAGATCTATCTCGGTGGAAAGGTTTGATTTTATGTTAGTTTGCAATTTTTTCTTTTCAAGTTTTCTTTGGGGTTTAATTAACTGGTTTGTGGAATTAGATCATTTTTTTTTATTATCTGTGATTTGGTATTGCTGTCAAAATGACATTCTTGGGTTGGAATGGAAGATTAATATTTATTTTTCTGGTAGCTTAAACGACAACAACCCATTTGGATTTGGATTTTTGTTTTCTCACCAATAAAACAGAAGTTATATTTTGTATTAAGAGCAATTTATGGGTATGTTTTTAAATTGGGTTTTCTTTCATTTAATGTTGCTATATTGAATATCTGGCTATAATGGTTTGTCAGATCCATCCATTTCTTATTTGCTTTTATATGCTTGTGGTTTTTCACCTACCTCTGAAAATTCGTGGTTTTCCATTTTGGATGCAAATTGTTATAATAGGATTCTGGGCTTGGTTAACGTCTTTAATGGATATTTGTGAATTATACCAATTATCTTGTTTACACTTGTTGTGGCACTGGCGCATTGCTGTTCTTGCCATCTCCTTGTTCTTCTCTCTCTTGTCGAAATGATATTTTTCTTTATGGTTTTAATGTTAAATTTGATGAATGTATGTTATGTAGTTCTTAGAAGTGGTCATTTTGAGTAGTTCCTTTTGGTTTATTTTGTGTTTTATGCGAATCAGGTTTTGGAAATTTTAACATTTCTAATTATCATTAGTTTTTATTGCTGGTTATATCTGATTGTTTTATTTATTTATTTATTTTCGGGGCGGGGCGGGGCCTGGATATCCCTTCATTATCGTTTGATATGTTTCATTAGGTATGATATCAGATTTCGTGGGTTTTATTTAAAGTTAGTTGCAGTCCATCGAAGAAACCTTAGCTATACTTTATTTGTCTTATTTCTTCTTATTATATTAGGATGTCTAGCTGTTATTTTTTTTTATTAATTATGTAATCAATTTTAGGGCAATCTTTTCTTTTAATATATGAGATTCCAAGCCTCTTTTGAACTGTCATCCCTTTTTTACGAATACAATGATTGAAATCAGGAACTCCTTATATTCTTTATCTTCCTTTCTGTAAAAGTGTATTAATAAAATGTAGCAAGCTAGTTTGACATACCTAAACAGGGGTAAGCGCACATGGGGAGCTTTTCTTTGGTATAAACTTATCTGGATAAAGTCTGTGCTTTATTCACTGAAGGGTGCACAAAAAACAAATGACTGCTCTTATTTAACTTGAGGAATTTCTTGTTGAAGAAACATGCAGAAAATATTATGGTGGCAACACACTCTGTAATTCTACCTTTGTGATAATTATTTGACAAATTAGCTTTATTTGCTGAATTGAGTTTTATATTTTTAAATTTGCTATTGTCTGTTTGTCATGTGCTCTGTATAAACTCTTTCAGGAACACCATGTGAGAACTGGCCGTGGTTCTGTGTCTGTTATTGTCTATGGAGATCAAGACAAGCCGGCGCTAATTACTTATCCTGATTTAGCTCTAAATCGTAAGAACAAATTGTCAAATCTTTTATCTTGTTCTCTTTTTTTGCAGTCTCTACTCATTATTCATGCAATTATTTCGAAAACTGTAATGATATATCTGGTACTTTCTTTTGCATACAAGGAATTTATTTACTTTTTCTCCTTTAGTTCATCATAATTGGTTGTGAATGTTCATTAGATTTTTAGATGCATGTTCACATGATTGTAAAATAGTTTGAGTTCCTATTCTGCTGTGTCAAGATGGATCGCCATCCATAATTAGTGTAGGCTAGTGCTATATTGGTTCTTTTGTCTCCCTTCAATCAGTACAGCAGTCTAACATTTTTTTGCTCCTAATTCTTTGTGTATGTTTATCAGATGTGTCTTGTTTCCAAGGATTATTCTTTTGTCCTGAAGCAGTGTCTTTGCTGCTTCACAACTTCTGCATTTACCACATTAGTCCTCCTGGACATGAGGCAAGTAAATTAGTTGACTTGGTTGCATTTGTGTAATATATTAGCTATTTTTCATAAGTCGAATTACTTTCTAACAACATTCTAACAACATGATGTGTGCCATCACTGGCAAATTATTCACATTTTTCTTCTGGCGTTTGTACAAGAGTTATTGCAGTTGGGAGCTGCTCCAATTTGCCCCTGTGATCCTGTACCCTCTGCTGATGACTTGGCAGATCAGATCGTTGAGGTTCTCAATTTTTTTGGGTGAGTTTACTTATATTTTTGTTTATTGTGATTTATTGTATTCAGAACTCTTCCATTGATATTTTGTGAAAGGCACATTATCGTTAGTCTGTAGAAAGAGGTCATCTAAGTCACGATGGTAACTTAGTTTTTGGTGGGGTAAAAATTTCTTGCTCAGGCTTGGTGCAGTGATGTGTATGGGGGTGACGGCCGGTGCGTACATCCTTACTCTATTTGCTGTATGTTCCTTCCTGGAATTTTGTAGGTAATATTTTCTACATATCTCCCACCATCTTTGACTGATCAAGATTGTGCACTGCAGATGAAATATAGAGAGCGGGTCCTTGGGTTGATACTTGTATCCCCTTTATGCAGATCTCCCTCTTGGACAGAATGGTTTTATAACAAGGTTTCTTTTCTTAAATGCAGTTGTTATTTTTAAACAGAATATTAGTAACTTTTCATATCTTCATTGACATTATTTATGTTATGTAGGTCATGTCAAATTTGCTATATTTCTATGGCATGTGTGGATTGCTGAAGGAGGTTTTGCTCCAGCGGTACTTCAGCATGGTATTCCAGTGCTACATGCCCTAGTCATGTGTAATTGTTCATTGATGTTCATATACACCAGATTGTTCGTGACGTAATTGAAAATTGTAACAGGAAGTTCGTGGTACTGCAGAAGTTCCAGAGTCAGATATAGTTCAAGCATGCAGAAAAGTTAGTGCTGAATAGTGCATTAGCTTCAATATAGTTTTGTTCTTTTTTCAGTCATTTTCAGATTATGGGTTTTAGGAAGGGCACACTTGTTTGACTGACTTGCTTGTTCCTTCAGTTGCTTGATGAGAGGCACAGCATAAACATTTTGCGGTTCCTTCAAGCAATTAATAGGTATGAAAAATTTCCAAGATAAATCTCCACTTATATTCTATCTGCATAATAATTTAGATGTTTGAAATCCTTTGGTGTCTCCAACCTGCAGGAGACCTGACCTTACAAGCGGGTTGAAGAGATTAAGATGTCGCACGCTTGTTTTTGTCGGCGATAACTCTCCTTTCCATTCCGAAGCTCTCCACATGACCTCAAAGTTGGATAGAAGATATAGTGCCTTAGTTGAGGTGCGGGGTGCTGTTTTTATGAATGCTTAATATAATGCTTAACTTGCAAGTTGAATTCTATGCTTTATTGGTGACTTTTCTTGAATAATTGGTAAATTGATGTTGTATCATTATTGATGGTTACTCTTTAGCTGGAAAGTAGTTGCTATATTGAAAATCTGATTCTCGAACTTGATGATTACTTGCATAGCTAAGCAAAAACTCTTGTAATTGTGCAGGTCCAGGCTTGTGGATCGATGGTAACTGAAGAACAGCCACATGCAATGTTAATACCTATGGAGTACTTCTTCATGGGTTATGGGTTGTACAGGCCATGCCAGCTCAGTGGTAGCCCTACGAGCCCACTTAGCCCATCTTGCATCTCACCAGAGCTTCTCTCTCCTGAAAGCATGGGTTTGAAGCTAAAACCAATAAAGACCCGTTTTTCACTTTAAATGGGGAAAGTGGTGGAGTTTACTTATTTTCGCTTTAGCAATTCAACAATTTTTTTTTTTTTTTGGCTTTTCTTTTTAATTTCTTCAGAAGGGTAGATGAGGTTGTTGTAGATAGAGAAAGAATTGTAAGTGATTTAGGGATAACTTGGATTCATTCTTTTGTAGTCAGCCATAAAAGGATTCTTGAAGCTATAATGTAAATTCTAACGAGGACTGAAATTTATTTATGATGACAATCAATTAATAACAAATAATAATATTAATAATATAATAGAGATGAACTCTGCTTTGATTATATTACATGGCTACATGCTTCCCATATTTCATTACCTTCTTTTGGTCATTCTGTCATTTTATTTTGGTAATTTCATATTAAATTTTAAAATGAAATATATTTACTATTTTAATTAATTATAAAAATTTAAGAGTTGCAGAATGAAATTACCAAAATTATAACTTTTTAATAGAATTACAAAAAATACTAAAATTTATGCATTATTCTGCCCGTCTGTGATAGCAATCCAACACTTGTCGAGGCAGAAAGTTCATGAGTGGAGTAATAGAGAGGAGCTTGAGAAGATTCTTCTGCACCTTATAAACACAATTTCCAGTGAAGAGGACATCAGGAGTAGCAATTCTAACGAGTTGAATTCATCAGAAATCAAAATTTCCACCACGAAACACAGCCTCAAACTCCATCTGATTCCTCATTGATTAGACAATAGAAAGGCATTAATTGGTAGAAAAATTCCATCTATTAGAGCAAATATGGTTTATCCTGTTTTGAACTAATGGTTTTAGGATGTGTAAACTAGCATTGTTTCAAGCTTTTGGATAACTAAGGTCAATTGATATGGAATGTTCTGATTGTGATTAGTGGATCTCAAATTTGCTTTTAATTAATTGGAATAAAAAGTAGTTAAAAGAAAAAAAAAAATCTACTTTGTAATTAATTTGTTCTAATAGTTATTTAAAATTTATTAAAAGATTAAAAATTTTAATTAATTGATTAAAAACAAAATGATATTTCAAAATTTAAATAAATTAAAAAATTAAGCCTAAAAAATATTTTTCATTCATTTGAAAATTTATAATGTGTAAAATAAATTTTTTGAGCTCTTAAATAATAAATATATATTTGTTAATGATCACTAGTCTGAATGTTAGATTTCAGAACCTCACTCCTAATTTATAATTTTCATACTCAAAATTTATATAATATATCTCCTTTAAAAAAAGAATAATAATTTTATTGTCTTAAGCCAAGAAGAAAATAATAAAAAAGAAATATATTGTTTTCGAGTAGTGTTTTTGTGTGTGTGATTTTTTATGAAGAAGAAGGAATTCAGAATTATGCAATAGAATTAAGACCAATTATATTTGCCCACACTTCCCACAAAATAGGAATCAAAACATGGGTGGGCTTCTCTGACCTGCCATTTGTCCAAAACATATAAAATCCAGTACACCTGTTACCTTGGAACAGAAACGTTTGCCTTCTTCATTCCTTCCCTCGTTCCCCCTTCTCTTTCCAGACTCTTTTCCAACTTTTCCTTCAAACTTGTCAATAATTGCTCTATATTCATAATAAAGTTGGAAAGGCTCTTTCTTTCTTTCTTTCTCTGTGGAATAATGGCAATGAAGAAGACAGAGGAAAGAGAGATGGGTATTTTCTTGGGTGGTATAGAGTCCATGCCTTTGTTTGCAAAGGAATTGGTTGCTGATGCTGGAGGTGTTGCTGGTGGCCTTCCAAAGACTGTTGTTGCTCCCTTGAACGTGTCAAGGTTTTGTTTCAGGTAATGATTGATTCTTCTTTCTTGGTTTATAAATTAGAATTAATTTTGAGTCTGTTTTTTAAGGATTTATGATGGTGCTTATCTTCTTTTGAATTTTCTTCTTTATGATGATGTTGTTTTCTTAACGGGTATTTTTATACGAGAATTAGATTCTTAATTGATGGTGAACTTGCTTTTTCTGAACTGAGCTTTGATTACGTCAGCTGAGAAAATTAATGATTTTAATGTGTTATTGGATTGGGAATACTTTGTAGTTGAATGAGTTAATTTCTTGATATGCATGAAGAGGACCAATAGTTAAAACGTTAATCAGAATGCCTTCTTTTATCCCTGATTAAGGAACCTAGAAACCCAATATATTGAAAATTGTCAATATTGATTGATCTTCCTAATAATATATATTAGAATGTCAATTTCTTATCTAATTCTGTTTAATATATAGTAGTATTAAGCGTCAATATATCTTTATTGGTTTAAATAGAATGATGATATAGGATGTGAACAGCCTTGAGATGAAGTTCATTAGATCTTTGTCGTACTCCTGAAAAAGATTTTCATATTAATTAATGATCCTGTTGAAATCACTTTTGAATTATTGATCTAAGCTGAGATTGGTGTTATGTAGATGTATTATGCTTTTCTATGAATGGACTTGATTCTTTACTTTTTCTGTACCCTGTTTGCAAAAGTTGATACCAGAAATCATTCCTGTTAGTTTCATGTTTTTACAGTTGTTTCACCAGAGTTGTTTTGGAATAATTTGCAAGTCTGTTCAGCTGTGTCTTTTTCTCTTTCAGATATGCAAGTTTTTAGGATGATGAATTGCAATCATTGAGATGTGGGTTATAAGAAGATTGATTTGGAAAAGGAACGGTCCCAATATCGAGTCTAAAGTGATTTATATGGCTAAATTCATAGTGCCTCTATTTTTTTTTCTTTCTAACTTTTCAGTCTTTGACAAGTTCACCTGGGTTGGGATAGGAATATTTAATAAATGTGAAAATTATCCATGATCTAATTTGAGAATATGAACATGGATGCAAGGGCAAAAGCACAAAAATGAATATAGTTGTATTATCACCTCACTCCTGGAGAATAATATGATAATTCCTACCATGTATTTTTTCTGAAAGGGAAGTCATGAATTTTTTATGTGAAAGTATGTGATGTATGAAAATCAAGTAATTGATCTGCATGAAGTAGGACTATGTTGCATTTATATAGATGTTTATCTGGATGTATATGTGGGGTAACCTTGGGGCTGGAAGTCCAATCCTTTTTGTATTATATTAGAATTCTCATCACTTATTGGCTAGTTATGTTACTTGGGTATCATTAGATTCCTTAAAGGCTGAAAAAGGAGCTGCTTTATTTGTATTTTTCAGACCAGGTAAATAATTGAAATAATTGAAATCTCTCTCTCTGACACACATATATACACGATACACACTCGGAAAATTTACTCATTCCACTATATATGACTGTAGTGGTCACTTGCAACACGCCAAACACTTTCGTAGGAATGCTGAGGCAGGACAGCATTACTATCCATAGGATTTGGCTCATATCATTGAACTCCAGTAGCTAACTGAATGTCTTTCTTGTCCTTTTCCCACTCTCTTTTCCCAAATCAAAGATTGATAAGCTTGTCTTAGTTCATTTTATCACATATGTTCACTTAGAATTATTTGCATCTGATAGTGCAGGTTGTCAATTCGTCAAAAATGAGAATTCAATAGCTTATTTAGCACTGAACAATTATACAGAGGAATATATGATTGTTTCTTGAGGACTTCCAAAGAATCTGGGTTTAGAGGTCTCTATCGTGGTGTGGGTATGTATTACTACATAGCTGTATGAAGTTTCCTGTTATTCTTTCCATGGCTGTTTTACATTCTTTTGATGAAAAACCATTGTCAGCTCCTTCACTTTATGGAATCTTCCCTTGTGCTGGTTTGAAGTTTTACTTCTACGAGGAGATGAAAAGCTATGTTCCTGAGGAACACAAGAAAGATATTAAGGTGAAATTGGTATGTGGATCTGTTACTGGCTTATTGGGTCAGACTTTCACATACCCTCTTGATGTTGTAAGAAGGCAAATGCAGGTACTTTTTCTTCTAGATGCCAAGTCCACTGTGTTTGGAATTACGTATTGAAACCAGGAAAATCATGATATCAATCTTAATAGGTCCAAAGAATTGCAGCGTCAAACACTGCAGAATTGAAAGGGACAATGGAAACCCTTGTTATGATCGCCCAAAAGCAAGGGTGGAAGCAGTTATTTTAAGGGCTGAGCATCAACTACTTGAAGGTGTCAAACCCCTGCCTTTGTTTATTTTAGTTTCCTTTTTCTGTGCCATTTTTTTAAACTAACTGCTGTACTGTTGTCTCCTGCACCTTATTAGGTTGTACCATCCGTGGCAATTAGTTTTACTGTTTATGACCTCATGAAATCTTGCCTGCGAGTTCCGTCTCGAGACGTAATAGAAGTTGTGACTGACAAAAGAAATAGCCAGCTACCCTTACACTCTTAATATATGTAATTACCAATTCGTAGCACCATTTATTATTCTCACAGAAAATAATTGAGATTTTTCATTCAATTCTCTCAAACTGTATAACATGTGGTCTCATAGATGTTATGGTGGCAAACTTTGTTCACGTCTGGTATTAGTTTATATCCACCCCAGCCCCCTAGTATAACATGTGGTCTCGTAGATGTTATGGTGGCAAACTTTGTTCACGTCTGGTATTAGTTTTCCTGCAGGGAAGTGAGCACATCCTCTCTAGACGGTTAGACAAATTCCGCATACATTGTACATGGAGAAATTTTAGCATCAATAAAGAACTTACAGTCTCCTACATTGTGGGAATGCCTTTTGCATGGAGAATTGAAAAGATTAAATTGCTTATTTCATGTAAAATCAACAAGCAGTGAAAAGATGTAATAATTAGTTAATTTCATGACTTGTCTATTCAATACTTCTGGATTCTATTACAAGCACAATGTCCAACTCGATGTAATTTGAAATGTCTACAAGTTAATGGAAATTTGGTTTTGTTGCCCTTGATACAAGTAGTTGACTGCATATAGTGCTTATAAGGCATATACAATTTCAGCAGTACAACATCAAAGTATCACTTTTTCACCAGTAATCCCCACAAGAGCATTTGCCATTTTTAAAATGATGAAACCGCTTGTTATCCCTGACAATGAGCTCTCTCCCAACAATCTTTGACATAATTTTTATTGCATTGTGACAATCGCCACAGATTCGGAGATTCTTCATGATCCTAAGAGTTTGCCTTGCAGGGGTACTGATCAAACCATAAGCAATTGCCAAGCGCTCACTGTGATATAACAAAGCCTGCTCTTTTGCCTTCTCATCAATGTCATGAAGAACAAATCTTGTGTCCGGAACATAACCTGCTTCCCTCATCTGCCCATTTAAACCTTTAAACTTGTCATAACCCTCTCCCTTGTAGGGTTCTGTACACCGAAACTCACCCAGCCTATTCTTATCCTCCAGCATATTGGTAGCAGATTCCTTCTTCCTTGGAGGCAGCTTGATTTTGTTAGCATTGGCCTCAGAAGGATCAAGAGCAACCAACAACTCCTCAGCACGATCTTCAAGTTCAATATCTCCATGAATTTGAGCAAAATTCCTCAGAGCCTTCCATATTTCCACTGTAGGCTCAAATGGCATTTTCTCTATGAACTCCTCAGCTTCCCTCAAATGACCTGTTTTCCCAAGAACATCAATTACCCCAAGATAATGGTCAATACCAGGAATGATACCATACTCATTCCTCATTGCTTCAAAGAGTAACAAACCTTCTTCAACAGCTCCCATACTAGAACATGCTGCAAAGACAGCAATAAAAGTCTCCTCACTGGGGTATAATCCCGACTTCTTCATCTCCTTAAACAACATCAGGCCACTATTGCCCTGCCCATTTGCTGCATACCCACTTAATATCAAGTGCCATGTACCCATGTTCCTTTCCCGCATTTTATCAAACACCCGGCGTGCATCTCTCATACTCCCACATTCTCCATAAACTTTGATCAATTTATTGTTCATTTCAATATCACCACCAAACGGTGATCTTTTCAAGAACTCATGCGCCTTTTTGACCATATCAAGAGACTTCAAACTCCCACACGAATCCAATATAGAACTAAAGACACCATAATCAGCAAAAGCACCCTGACCCACATATTCTAATGCTTCCTTGACCTTACCCTCCTTGCACAGAGTCATCAAATCAACACTAGGAAGGACGATTGTGGAGTTTCCACGTGATGGGTCGTCGCTGTTTTGGTCATTATTGTTAAATTTCCGTTCATTTTGAGGGTTTCTCTGTATCTTGCGGCGATAAACCTTCGTGGGGGAATTCTGGGCCTTGAAGGAACAAACCGGTTGGAATTTAATAGGGTTTAGAGAAGAAGGTTGAGAAATTTTGAGGGTATAAGAGTGATAACGAGAGTGAGAGTGCGAGTGCTGATTGGCGACTAGATATCTGTATCGGAGAGAGATTATGATTGGGTTTCCTGGGGGTTGAAGAGAGAGCATAGATGCCATTGACACAAGCTTTCCCTGTTACTGTAAGCTCCAAGGGAGCGAAGCTCAATGAATCTGTTAAATGAGCGACTGCTTCTGCTGGTGATTAGTATTAGAAAAACGATACCGTTTTTGCTGTGGAAGAATTGCACAGTATGAGTTAGGGGTGACTTCGGTTCGGTTTGGTTGATTATTATCATACTAAATTAATACTTTCAGTTTAAAAAATTTTCAAACTAAATCAACCCACTATTATAATCAAATCATCTATTTTAATTTGGTTTGATTCTATTTGAATATTTTTGATTTATCGATTTTAAATTAAAAATTATTTTTTATAAATCATTATTATTTTATTATAAATTTAGGAAAAAATACAGATAAAATATCGATAATAAAAAAATTTTCAAAAATAATTCAATAATACACAAATCAAAACTTGTATATTTCATTAATTAATACATCTAAATTTTTTTTTTTTTCTCAAGAATTAAACTCTTTTTTATTTATATTTATTTAATTTTTATAGATGATATTTTTTAAAATTTTAAATTAATATTAGATTAAAAAAAATATGTGGTTGCATATAAAATAAAATCAAATATATTTAATTATAATAATAGTAAAAAATAATATATTTATAATTTTGATTTGATTCGATTTGAAATAGAAGAAAAATGTTTAAACTGCAAATCAAATCGAACTTTCAGTTTATTCTATTTTTCAATCAAATCAAATTAAATAAATTATGAAAATATCAATTTTGATTTAATTTAGTCAATTTAATTTGATTTAATTGGTTCGGTCGGTTTTGCTTTCAACCAGTATCCCAAGCCAACTGAACCAATTTTTTTGTTTGGTTTTTGGAACATTTCAGTGTAATTGCAATTTCTTTTCTGTATCAATAAAATATATCATTATAGAATTTGTTTATCATGAATGATTTTATCTAATTAAAAAATTATGTCCTACTAATTTGTTCATACTCTCTTATTTTGTAAAAAATTGTTTAATTTTATAATAAATTCTTTTGATGGATAAAATCACATTGATGTAGTAACAATTATTTTGTTAGAGCACTACAATATCATTATTTGTTAATTTATCGTTGCAACTCTGACACCCTTATACGGCAGAATTGTCCATTACTTTATTTCTTTTCTTTTTTTTGGCACGAGAGAGTGGGAGGATTTGGATATGACTCTTATTGACAAAGCATAACATGATCAGTATATGTGAATGAATTGCAATTGACAATATTTAGGCACTACACCTTGGCTACTCATTTCATTCAAAAAGGATAAAAGCTTCCTTACATTGGACTTGATAGCTCAGACCATGAATTAAAGAGAAGAAAGTTTTTCTTTTACAGCAGGCCTTATTTCAAACAAGAACTCTAAAGCCTATCCTTGTAAAGGCATCTCACTCATTTTTTTCATTTTTAATAAACTGTTCAGAATCACAATATTTTAGAGGTAATTTGTAGATTTTGTCTTATACTTTCGTTATCTGTATTAAAAAATAGAATTCATAACCTAAAAACCTGCGGTAATGGACTTCAATTTGCAGAACATTGAGAGAGAGGTCATAGTTATCCTGATTTCAAGTTAACGTCCGGGAAGCTTTCCCTTTTGACCCAACAATCATCACACTGCAAACTGCAAATTTTGTCACTCTCAAACTCTATCATGCAGAAAGGAAAACTCTATCACTCTCAAAACTGCAAATTGACCTCAATATAACAAGCAAATTCTTCCTTGACTGGAAAAACAAAATGACCACTTAAATGAAATTGTATCTGATAAAACTGTTTATACATGTATCTTTTCTGTGAATGGATGAATGATAATCAGTTAATCACAAATCTGTACCCTGTAGGTATTTCTCAGCAACTCAATTCTATGTTCTTGTCAAAGCATTTCTAATTGTAAAATCAACACATTACAAAGGCTTGTATTTAAACTTATATCACCATAAAGGTCAGATACTTGACAAATTTCATAATAGCAGGCTATGAATGAGCACCAATATTTTGGTCTATAGTTCAAAATGATGAATGTGCAATTACCATACATAATCCAAAATCTCAGAATGACAGTAGGAGATGTTTTATGCACTTAACCCCAAATCAACTATCAATTTGACTTAATCGGAATGTCTCAAAGTTGAACCAGATCATCAGAAAACTATGTGAATCTTTGAATTCTTTCACTAAATTCCAGATCTTCACTCAGCAGGAAGTCAGCATTGTGATAAATAGTTACCTACACACTCTATATGCATGAAACAGAAAAAGATTGGTTTAAACACATGTATAAAGTAAAGACCAATTTAAATAATGGATGAGATATGCAATGCATATTGAAGCAATATCAAAATTTATTTCCTCTTCATTTTGAGATGAGATATACAACTAGATTTTTTGCTATAATGAAATATGAATCAAACTGTAGATGTACCTAAAATCAAATCGATCCTTTGATTTTCAAAAGATAGTTTATGCTTAATTAAAGTATTCGGCAATAAGTAGTCATAATTCAATACAGACAGGCATAACTACATAACAAGTCAGCTTCATATAATTCAATACAAACAGATGTATCATGTAACTACATAAGAAGCCAGCTTCATCTCATGTTGGCAATACACAACAAAGTATAAAAAGATCCATAAAATAGTACAAATATGAAATAAGATCAGAAAACCAAATAATATAATCTGACCAGTCTGAGATAAAATAAGTATGATCCATGGATTCTCCAGGACATTCGTCATGTTTTGCTGGTGTTTCCTTCCCTCCCACCAATCTAGCTGGATTCCCCACTGCTGTAGTTCGCAGGGCACATCAATCAGTACTACTTAACCTGCTCCAATCTTTGCCCCTTCCCCATTCTTCCCATTACCTAAAATTGTTGCAACCTGCCCCAATCAACACACCATCTTCAATCTTGGGATGTCTATCCCCACAAGCCTTCCCTGTTCCTCCAAGTATAACATGGTGCAAAATTGACACATTGTTAACAACCACTGCCGTGTCACCAATCACCACGCCAGCAGCATGATCAAACAGTATCCCTTCCCAAGTTTCGCTATATCAACAGCAAAAACATGAGATTCGAGAGTGTGAAGCAAGTGCCAGCGGCCTACGTAATTGAGTCCACAACTTGTGAGCAACTCTATGAGCCTAAATTAAGACATAGAAACCATAATTTCAATCGAAGAATAAAGCTGATAACTTTATCGGATCAAATATCAATTGAACAATCCATATTAGGTTCACCCATTTAAATTTATAGTAAAACTTAGTAATATAACTGGCAAGCTAAGAACCCTTTGTAATTGAGAAAGCAATGGGAAAAGGAAACGCAAGCAGGGTCACGGACGAGGGCGGCGCGAAGATCGGCCACGCAGCAGCACGAAGGGAAGGAGGTGACGACACATCTCTGTTCCTCAATCACTCAGCTCTGTTCCTCAACTCTTCTCTCCAGACTCCTTCACGAATATTTTTGGTTTTTAATATAATTTTGTTTATTAGTTTTAGATATTTTTGTCCAATAGTAAAATGTTATTTTCTCAATCACATCCCACAAAAATCGTCAAGAACACACTAATATTGTACCTATTTTGATGGAGGTGACCCAAAGACTGCAAGATTTAAAGGTAATGGGCCTGATGGCTAGGCTGCCGATAATGACACCATTGCCAACCCAGCGATGACTGGGACGGTTGGGAAAATGATTTGTAAATATATAAAATAAATTGTAAGATATGAAAAAAATATTAAAACTATAACATTAAAAAAAGAGAGATTGAAAAACATGTCACGGTTGAGAAAATGGTTTGCAAATATATAAAATAAACTATAAGATATAAAAAAATATTAAAACTATAACATTAAAAAGAGAGAGATTGAAAAACACGTTACGAATGAGAAAATGGTTTGCAAGTATATAAAATAAACTATAAGATATGAAAAAGATATTAAAACTATAACATTAAAATGAGAGATTGAAAAACACGTTACGGTTGAGAAAATGATTTGCAAATATATAAAATAAATTATAAGATATGAAAAAGATATTAAAACTATAACATTAAAAAGAGCGAGATAAACACGTCAATGCATTTGGTTTGGTATAAACATCCCAAATAAGTACATTCAACAAAACATGACTTTGCACTTCTAGTACAAAGGTAAAATGCCAAACAACTATAACTTTAACAGATATACAACCATGCCCTAATATGTTAGGAAACTCGAGCTAGAACAATTTTCAACAAGGAAGCCTTCGTAATACAACACTCTGCTTCTCTAATTTTTTTTATGTTACCCATCAATAACTGGATGTGGAGACTCTCATTCCCTTGTGTTGTTCACATCTCTTTCTTCCATGAACGGGAACTCTCATGCAGACAGAACCATTCTGCAAGGAAACTCCACATGTGAGAGTGTCAGTCCTTGAGAAGGAATTTGCAATACCAGAGAAATTACTATCACCCCTCCTGCCTTTGTGCTGCCAACACCGCTTTTTTCCTTGACTGGGTTGCCTTTTGCAGACTGAACTATTCCCTAGAGTTGCTCCGCAAATAGTAGAAAAATGTTCATCAACAGAACTTCCATTTGAAGATTGAAACTGCAATCTATGGCCAGTGTTGATTTCTGACCAGGTATTGTTGTTTGTACAGTCACCAGAACTACTGAATACCGAACTGATGGTAGGTGCACCACATTTTTCTTCTACTGTTGATTTAGAGACAGAGTTATTAACCCTCATCCCTTTATGTTCATCACATCTTTTCCTTCTTAGCTCTGCTTGCCTCCTACAGAAATTCCCATCACCTAAATTTACCCCACATTCAATATTATGAGTGCTGGAATTCATATGTACATCAGGCATGTTATGTGAATTATCTTCTGCAGCAGATTTAGAATATCCATAAATTCTCATTCCTTTGTGCTTTTCACATCTCTTCCTCCCTGGAACTGGAGGCTGTCTACAAGGGATACCATCATTCATGATGAATCCACATATGCGAATGAAGTCCTCATCGATGCCAAATTTGTCTGAAACTAATCTAGGATGTGATCTGCTAAATTTTAAAATTCCTTTGAGGAAATTTTTGCCATCCTCATCAGCATGAATAGTACATTTTTCTGGTGAAAGTGGCTTGTTCGCTTCGATTTTAATTCCCACCTGATCCGGACCAAGAAATAGAATCCTTCTGGTAATACTTGAAAATCTACTACTTCTCGGAGCAATTTTACCGAGTTTCTGAAGGATATCATTGGGACGGCGTACACCATTACTACCTTTATTCCATGCATAGTCAAAAGTGTCAAGCAGCTGAGCTTCTGTTTTCTCGGCATTCCTCTTATCCTTCATCTGTTTTCATTCATGAAATGCAATGAGAAGGATAAAATAAAATCCCAGACATTGTATGCCAGAACTAGCAAGCGTGAAGCACCCCTAATTCTTTGACTGCAGGCACAAAATTGCAACTAGTCTAGCATCGTTCACCAAGATATACATGCATGATGTATGTATATATCATATATAAGCATGTAGTGTCACCCACTCGCACACCCACACACATTGATCTCCATTATCTAAACCAACCTTGTAGTAGATAGTGGATATTTCATTGAAGTACCTGATGAAGGTGCAATACATCCTCAACGCATTTGTGCTCTTATGACTGTCTACTGCTATAAGACCTAAATGACATCTAGTTCATTATGGTAAGGGAATTCAAGCTACAAATTTAATGGTATAGACTTGTCTTCCATATCTGATCATAGAAAACAATAATAATCCAATACTTTCACAAAAAGGTTGAAAATTGCTTCCATGGTTATTCAGAAAAAACAAATTGAAGAGCCTAATTTCATCTACCATTATGGACCCATAATTCAAATATAACTAACCATTAACCAAGCAAATCAAATGATTTTGAGATACAGATATAGGAAACAGCAATACTTACAGAAGCCCATCTAAACACAATGGAGTGGCCTCTGGAGAAAATATCCTCAAACAAACAAGGCCCTTTTTGAGGAGAATCACACTTGGAGTCATTCCAGAGACGATTTGCATAACTGTTGCCCAAATGAGCACCTGAACGGCCATAATGCTGGAGCCGGCTTCTGACATTATCAGCTTGGCCAAGGTAAACCACCACAATATCATCTGGGTCAAGCTTGCCAGAGCGAGAAACCACTATCCCAAGCTCATATAAACCGGGTCCTGAGGTAGTGGGAAGGTTATGTACTCTGTATCTAGCCGCTCCTTCCTTCCCCTGAGAATAGTCTTCCCAATCAGAAGGTCCAATGAGAACCTGAAAACAGATATATCTCCAAATTGAATTCGATAGAAACTAGTTGTGCAAAACGATCCATAACCCTATTGGACCCAGACCTGAGAGAGAGAGAGAGATCAAACCTGCCGTTTGGAGAAGTGGGAGTCGTGCTTGGTTCGCTTATAGTCTTCCCTAATCAATCTGGCAGCAGATTTCTCGGCCGCTCCCAGTCCCATTTTTGCTTGCTAAAGCAGTGGTAATGACCGTTAGTCACTCTGGTTTTTAAAGCGCCGGTTCTGTTCGACTGCAGATAAACAGACTTATAATAGGCCAAGTCTGGGTTGGGTTTGAAATCGTCTATAAAATTTGGGCCTTGGGTCCAGTCCTTCATAGCGAACCCAGATGTCGACTACACTGCGGAGCTCACCCAAATCAAGCATAGAGAAAAATTATAAAAAAAATATTGGGAATATTACATAAATATATTATTTTTTGATTTTTTTTTTAATTTTTTAATTTTTTTTTTTTACATTTTTATTATTTTTTTGGTATATGTTTGATTTATATTTAGTATATATATAATATTTTTGATATATGTCGTATTTTTTAAAAATAAAATTTAGATATATAATATTTTTAAAAAAATATTTTTAGATACGTAGTATTTTAGAAAATTTTTTTTAATAGTTAAACTGAAATAATTTTTATTTTTTTCTGTATTTTTTAGAAAATTATAAAAATATTTTCTCAAATCAAGCACAGAGAAACCCAGCATATGATTTTGGGAGATTGACAGCATAGGAATCACAAATTTCTTTTTCTATTTACAATTTCAGGTAACTTCAAGCTTTAACCTTTTAAAAAAATAATAATAAATTTTCATGAAACCAATCAATCAATCCTTTGAAAGTTGCTCTCTTTTTCCCATTTGGTTTCTGGTTTTGGTACAATTTGTTTTAATTTTCCAACTCTGTTTCTAATAGTGGAATAAGATAAGAATTTATTGGCTAATTAAGTTAGTTTTGTTAGTCAATTCGAAGAAGAAGAAGAAAGAGAAAAAGCGAATGAAAATGGCATTTAAAAGGAAGGAAATGATGATTAAAGTATTGAAAAACTTAACCCCTGGAGTTGAAGGGAAGGAAATGACCGAGCGTGGTCTATTTGCCGGCCTCCACATCCAGTTTGGCAAACGGGTTAGCGAAGATGGTGGTTACAAGTTCGTTCTTTCGTTTTTTCTCTCTTTTTCTTTATGCTTAGACAGTTGATTGGGGAGATTGGGTACTAAAATTTCTAATTTTGCTGAATGATTCATTTATGGGAGATTGAGAGCTCTAATTTTGCTGATTATTGTGTTTCTGGTGCTGCGAAAAGGCTAAAAACTTATTTTAAGCATTTATAATAAAAAAAAATAGTTTTTGCGTAATTGGATTGGAATCATAACATTTAAGTGCCTAACTGGATTTCATGCATAACATAAAGACCAATGTGATGAACTTTATGGCAGGGTTATTATCACAAAATGGTCACGTGATTAAAAATTGAAAAATTAAATAAACTGATAAATTAATGACTTAGTTTTTCAAATAATAATGACGAATTAGAACAGAAGAACGTCAAACAGTGTCTCCCTCAAAAGGGCACAACACTAGTCAATAGACGACTGTCGTTTGTTAAACAAACGTTCATGTCGTTTTGCTAATTTAATTAAGAAAGCCACCGAATTGCCCAAGCCCAGACAATCCTTTTTTTTTTTTTAGATTTTTTAAAAAATCTCGAGAAAAATAAAAAATATTTCATTTTTATTATTAGAAAAAAAAAATTCAAAAATATTAAATACTTAAAAATATTTTTTAAAAAATATTATATATTTAAAAATACTTTTTTAAAAATACAATATATATCAAATATATATTAAAAATATATTATACATATATTAAATATATACTAAAAAAAAATAATAGTAAAATTGAAAAAAAAAAAAAAAAAAATGTAATATTCCTTTTTTTTTAAAACAAAAGGAGAAGGAAGGTTAAATCAAATTTTCTGACAGCGGGCCAAATACGTCAACAAAACAAAGTCCATATGCAAACATGTAAACTAAGCAAAACCACATCTCGTTTTGTCGCATCAATTTTAGGGGTGTAAACGTGACTTAGTAAAATATTTGAATTTAATTTAAATTTATTTGAATTTAAATGATTTAAATATTATTATAATATTTAATTTTAGTGATTTAATAAATTTAATTGAATATTTGAAATTTTATATAGTTTTTAATATATTTTATATTATATATAATAATTTATTAATTTAATTTTAATCTCCAACTTATTCAAATTTTATTTTGAAACCAATAAATAACTTAATTTATTTTTTAATAACTGTGAAGTCTAATTTGAGAGTATCTATTGTTGTTGAACTACTAAAATTTCAAAATAAAATCCCAACAAACTTAAATTAAATTTCTGATTGAGCAGAATTCAATATTATTTCCACTCAACAACTCTAATTAATCCCCAATTCGCTTTGATTATAAAAAGGATAAAATTTGATCAACATCAATTCAATTGAAGTCTATTGCTTTTTAAAATAAAAGATTAGTTGTAAGCCATTGAAAAGTTGATTGACTAGCAATGACCCTTCTAAGTTGGAGTATTTTCAAACTATTGAATCATTTAAATTGGAAAATGGGTACAATTTATTTATTTTTTTACTTTGTAAAGTATCATATATAAATTAATATTTTAAAATTATAGTTTTGAACGAAATCAATTGCATTGAACAAGTAAACTAGTCAAATGCAATAGGCGATGTACCTAACAAAAGAAAATATTGAAATTTGAACAAAAAACATGTGCAAAATCACAAGTTCACAACTATAATCCTAAAAAATGTCAATGAATTATTTTTGCCAGGTGTTGGTCCACACCAAAGGAGTTGATCAACCAATCCTTTCTTTATTTTATTTTTTTAATTTTTAGTTAGAAAACAATCAAATATTCAATATTAAAGAAATTTTGAATAATTATTGTTACTTATAAGATAATAAATTTCACATAAATTAAATATAATATATTAAATGAACTTATATATAATTTTTCTAATTTCAATAGTTAATTTTTAAGATTAGCACTCCCAACATTTATAACATAATATTAAAGACCAATCGATTTATACATATGAAAAATAATTTGTACCTCCGTTCTACCATAATTCATATTAGAATTTCAAGTTCCGTAATATTTCATTTTGTTATGGATTTCTTTCAATTTTTCATCTATATTGAACTTTCAATTTAATTAATTTAGCTCATAATGAATTTTTTTTCCATTGTCACTCAGTTAAATTTTTAAGTATTAATTAAATTTAATAAAAAATTATCATGACTCAGTTATTATTTGAGAAACAGTATTAAGATAATAAATTTCATATGAATTAAATATAAAATATTGAATTAATTTATATAATGAAACTTTCTAATTTTAATAGCTAGTTTTTGAGATGAGTTCTCTAATTTTAATAATTAACTTTTGAGGTTAATATTTTTAAAAATTTATAAACTCTCAATATTCATAACTGTTACGAGTTATATACTCTTAATAAAATATTAGAAATAATCAAAATTAAAATAGTAGATATCTAGATATTATAAATTGGTATTAATCCAGTTGATAAAAGAATAAAATTAAAAATATATTAATTTAATTTAATTTAAATTTCAATTAACTTAAAAAGTGAAAAATTAACAGGTTAAACAAAAATTGACTCGCGATATATTATTTCTGCTTGTTCCTCTAAAAATACGACACCCCAATATCGATCACTGGCATATGTATGCAAAAATCTTTTTTCAGGTAAAATGCATAAAATTTAACTTGCAATTGTTTCAGAACTGATAAAGTTAAGAACTCATTCTCGTAGCTGCCAAAATAGAATCTTGGTAAAAGAGCAAGTAATAGGAAAATAGCATCTTCATGTTTTATTTTATTTTTGTTGCAGATAAAGAAAGAAACAAGTTCATGTCATTTTGTGACTGTGGAACAAAGTTTTCTTTCTTCTTCCTTTCAATTACAAAGATAAACTATTTAATTTGCACTTCTTGAAAAGTGTTGGAAGAGTTATTATTCGTGTTGGTTGCTTATTGTCCTAAGTACCTGTCCTCTAGTCTACCGTCCTATAATAAATCCAAACTTCCTTTTGGATATTAGATTGATGGATTGATTGATAATGATGTGGACTTTAATCTCATACCGTTATTGAATTAAATAGTCTAAAAATTTTAATGTATTGGAAAAAAAAAATTGAAGTGCTTTAAAATTTTAAAAATACTCAATTCGTTTCATCAAAATAAATTTACTTTGACTTCTATATAGATTAAAAAAATATAGTTGGTATGCAAAATCTTACATTAATATTAGATTATTCATACTAATTTATTCAAATTTTAATAAAAATATACATTAAATAAGTGATTATTAAAAATTAATATATTAAATATTTTTAAAAATAAAAATAAACTATAATTTGAAACAAATATAAAAACAAAATCATCCTAAATTTTTGAAATTAGATGGTTAATATATAGATATATATTTGAGATTTAATAAATGATAAATTTAAATTTAAATTAATTACTTAGTCGAGAGATGCATTATGATTATATTATATTAATGAGTGTGAAAGAGTAATATTTTATATCTTAATTATATATGGGTAAAATTTATATATGATGAAATTGTAAAGATCAGAGAAATGAGTACTGTGAGTGTTAATTTTTTTTTTTCTTGAACAGGAATGTTAATTAATTAACAGGTAATTTGTGAATGAATGTATTGTACAATGGTCAGAAATGGGGAATTGATTATGGTGTTAATAGGTGATGATGGAAGGCCCACATTAGTGAGATTGTCAAAGTTATCTTATCATCCACCCACTTAGTAAGACAGTCAAAGTTGGTTTACAGCTTTTATAGTCTATTCTCTACATAGAATGTGACTAAAGGTCCTATGTTCTTGCACCAATAATACTGGACGGCAAATCATTACTTACTTCCATAGTCTAAATTATAAATTTATCCAAACATTTTTATGAGCACTTTAAGATATCTTTGAATTTTATTCTTTTTAATAAAAGTTATTTTGATAAATTTTATTATAAACAATTATCAACTAAAATTATTTTAATAGTTAATGATGATTTTTTTATTATAAAATATTTAAAATATCATTTAAAAAAATACATAATTACAGATATAATAGAGGATAAAATAATAAAATAAATTACAAAAAATTTATTTTTTATTTTTTTTAAAATTATATTTTTATAATTATTTAATATATAAAGAATTAAATTTATTTTTTCATGCGTATTTATTAATTTAGTTAGCAGATTTTTAACAAAATAAATATGTTTTTATTATTGGAATAAAACTTCAAAACATTTTTATGTGTGTTTCTCAAGATATAAAAAATTATCAGAATAAAACTTCAAAATATTTTCATGCGTATTTCTCAAGATACAAAAACAAGTTTATTATGAAGATTAAATTTATAAGCTATAATATTTACCAAATTAAATTAATTATTTTAGTTTGAAAAATTCTCAAATTAAATTAAATTATTATTATAGTCAAATTATCAATTTGATTTAATTTTATCGTCTTTGATTTATTAATTTTAAATTAAAAATAATTTTTTTATAAACTATATTTATTATAAATTTGAGAAAAAATTTCGATAAAATATTAATTATAAAAAATCTCAAAAATAATTTAATATATAATACAAAACTTGTCTATTTCATTAATTAATACATTTAAAATTTATTTTTTCTAAAAAATTAGGTTTTTTATTTATTTTTAATTAATTTTCATAAATGGTATTTTTTTAATTTTAAATTAATGTTAAGTTAAAAAAAATATTTGATTATATATAAAATAAAATCAAACATATTTAATTGTAATAATATTAATAAAAAGCTCGATTTAAAATTAAAAAACAAGTTCAATCTGTAAATTAACTTGAATTTTCGATTTGCTTTATTTTTAAACTTAAATCAAATCAAATAACAGTAAAATTATTAATTTTAATTTGATTTAATCTGTTTGTCTTCCAATATAATGAGACTTAAAATTTACTAGTAAAATATAGACATGCAAATTAATTTAAAATGTAAGAATAATTCTAATTATGACAAATTAAAGGGAGAAAGATAAAAAGAAAATTAATGGTACTATATAAAATGAATGATCTAACATAAAAGAAAGATTTATGTTAAAGTTTGGTAAATCCTTGGTCCTATAATTAGCAACTAACTTTTGAAATTAACAAAATTTTCATTATGAAGAAAAAAAATATATATACATATTGTGAAAAATAATGATATTTTGGAGAAATTTCCAATTGATGTTACATACAATTTGAAATTTGTCTTGATCTGGTGACTTGTAGGTCACCTTGCCCTACCAATATGCCATTATGTGCCCTATACAAATAAAAGAAAACAAGGAAATTAAATCCATGTCTCTCATCAATACATTGTGCCAGAAGTCTGAGCTTACTTAAATGTGATTTCTAATTTTTTATTCTTACAATTATTTTTTAATTTCATTGTTATTTAGTTCTAGAGTTAAAATTGGAAAATTTATATTTTTAGAGCTTTATTATACCAATTTTTTCAGAAAATAAAATAAATATTATCTTTATGAAAAATTATGATAGAATAGTGTTTAAGTAAATTAATAGTATAATAATAAAATAAAATAATGCTAACCATGTCAGCTTTTAACCAATATTCCTTCCCTCCCTAGCACCTAACCCCTTAATTTATTCCTCAAATAGAAAGCAAAATTCTAATTATTATTATTTGTTTATTTTCCTTGCTTTGAAATGTCTTTTTCAGAAGTACCTAATTAAGTTTTTTAAATTGAAGGGTAAGCAAACTCCAATAATTCATTAAATTTTCATTGTATTATAAATATATATAATATGGATATCCTTTTAACTATGCCATTACCCCATTACTTAATATATTTATTTGATATATTGATATCCTATCCCATTACCCTATTACTTGTGTAAATATTTGATATATTATATTTAGCTTTATATGTCATTTATAAGGTGAATTTATATCTTGTAACTTATAGTGGAGATAAATCTTATAAATAGGATTTCTTACTACTTTGTAAAATACACCAAAAAGATAATAGAATATTTCATTTTCTATATTTTTATTCTTATTCTTATTTTTGTTCTTGTTCTTATTTTTATTTTTTTTATTTTTCATAACACATTCAAATATATTTGGAATTCAAAAATTAAAAACCATAAATAGGCCAAGGTCGTTTCTGGAATTTCTTATTGTCGTTTTGTCTGATAATTATCTACAAAGTACAAACCAAAAGATAACAGGCAGTGCCAAGTTGCCAGCACCCTTTTTCACACAGGCAACCAACTTCGTCTGTTTCCCTCTGTAACCTCACGGCTCACGCTTTTCACATGAATATCAAAAAAGCAGCCTCAGTTTCCATGAAAGGAACTTGTGCTTGCAAAAAGCTGATCTCGGTTTGCTTGATCCAAAGCTGTCCACAGTGTTTTTACATGTAAAAGATAACATTGGGAACGTGTCTTCAAGTGCAAGATGTTTTCTACTTTTAAAGGTTGTTGCTTTTTTTATCAAGCACTTTGAAGAGGCATCTGGGTTTCCGTGCTGCCGCTTGATATGATAATGCAGCTCTTTTCATGATCAAGAATTTGTTTGATTAGAAAATTTTGATCTGGTTTTGGTTTTGGTTATGTGGTTTGCTGAAGAAGGTTAAAAGTTAGAATATTTTTTTTTTTTTTTTTTTTTTTTTTTCTGGTGGGGTTGGTGATATGAATGTGAGGGGTGCTTCAGATGTAGCAGTGGTTGGGAAAGTGGTGGTGGTTGCTGTTAAGGTGTCAAAAGAGATACCGACAAGGGCTTTGGTTTGGGCTTTGACTCATGTTGTTCAACCAGGAGATTGCATTAAGCTACTGGTGGTCATCCCTGCTCACTCCTCAAGTAATCTTCTTCAATATGATTTTTTTTTTAATACCTTACGTTTCCCTAATCATATAAAATTATGACTATATATGTTATAAATTTTGATTAATCAAAGTTGCATTTGCGTTGTTTGTAAGGGCTTAATTTCATGTGAATACCCTGTTTTAATTGCTCTGCCTGTAATGCTTATGTAACTTTGCTAGGATGCTCTTCGTGTAAATACAAGAACATCTTTGTTAGAAAGGGGATTTCTTGGCATTAAATTGATCAGTATATGTGAGGTTAAAGGCCTTTTTTTTCCTAACTCGAGCTTGGTTGACTCTTAAAAAAATTCCATTGGTATTAAATTTTCATTTAACAGCCCTAAAAACTTCTGTTAAAGTTCCTTCTTTAACATGAGAAACGAGCAAAAACACAATGATTATTCGGATATACTCAGTTGTATTATAAGCTTGATTGAATCTGGGAACTCGATCCTGATTGATGAATACTTTAGACTTTAGTACTCTAATTAACACTTCATGAATGAATTATAGAGAATTGCTGATTATTGGCTTATAAGAAAAATGCCATGTCCAGTTTCAGTGTAAATACTTTCGTTTTAAGGTATTTATTGCTGCATGGGAACATCTTAATTATCATAAAGCATTTTGCAAATGCACAATGAGACAGCAGCATAGGTCACAAACAATTTAATGTCAAAATTAAATGCCCATTATGAACTTGACTAATCTTGTCATAATCATTGAAACATTGAGTTTATTGTTAAAAAATTAAATGCCCTGGTGTTTAATCTTTTCCTTTTATCGCTGTACAGTTAACATAAATTCAAGGACATAATAAATGAGGATGATGACATTAAGGTTGATGAAATACTTTTTCAGGTAAAAAAGCGTGGGGTTTCTCAAGATTCACCAGTGACTGCGCTAGTGGTATCCTGAAGTCACAATCGGGAACCAAGTTAGATCAGAGAGATGATATCTCAGATTCATGCTCTGAAATGTTACGTCAAATCCATGATGTTTATGACCCTGAGAAGGTCCAGGCCTTAATTACTTTTTAAATGTTTAGATCATTCATTCTTTTCTTCTACTATAAGGTCTTTTACACCTTATCATTCTTTTCACAGATAAAAATCAGGATAAAAGTTGTTCCTGGTTCATCATGTGGAGTGGTAGCTGCTGAAGCCAAGAAAGTTCAGTCAAATTGGGTTATATTGGACAAGTAATGAAATCATGTAAACCTTGTCTCTTGCATGACATATGATGGATACTGTCTTACACTTTAGAACACTGAAAGTTCGCAATTATATTTGGTGGTTGATTTATAATGGTGTTATTAAGCTTAACCTTTGCATATCCAAGTATCTTGGAGCACAAAATTTTGTGCTACCGCTTCTATTTTTTTAAACTAAAATTGCTATCCTGTTTCTTGACAGACATCTAAAACATGAAAAGAAATATTGCATGGAAGAGTTACAATGTAATGTTGTGGTTATGAAACGAACTCAGCCAAAAGTACTTCGTTTGAATTTGATTGGATCACCAGTTATGCAACCTGAAGTATCTTGGCTATTGCCATTTGATATAGAAGCTCCTTCAAAGGACTTTGAAAGCAAGCATCACCCTCTCGATGTATTAAAGGGGCCATATGTAACTCCTGCAAGTAGTCCTGATCATGAATCATCACTGACTGCAACAGATGTTGGAACTTCATCAATATCAAGCTCTGATCCAGGGACTACACCATATTTTCTTTCTAGAATTTATGGGAACCAGAAGAAAGAACATTTATTATTTACTGAAGAGAGTCAAAGTATATATGAATCTGAATCTGATACTGATAGTGACAAGCAGGCTCCTCCTTCCACAAGATTATATTTGCAGCCATGGATGGATGATAATCTGAGTTCCAGTGGTAAACTTGCAAAAACTTTGGTGGATAGTTTCCATAACTCTAGGAATACAGCTCTAACATTCACATACAAAAGTTTGCTGGAGAATTTATCCAAATTAGACAGGGAACCTGATATTGGAGTCCTGAACTATAGAATTGATCTGAACTTGAGCAAAAGTGTAAGGGAAGCAATTTCCTTGTCTACTCATCTGCCTCCAGGTCCTCCTCCATTGTGTTCAGTATGTCGACACAAGGCTCCTGTGTTTGGAAATCCTCCCAAGTGGTTTACCTATGCTGAACTGGAATTTGCTACAGATGGATTTTCAAGAGAAAATTTCTTGGCTGAAGGTGGATTTGGTTCTGTTCACCGAGGTGTCTTACAAAATGGTCAGGTGGTTGCTGTCAAGCAGCATAAATTGGCTAGTTCGCAGGGTGATCTAGAGTTTTGCTCAGAAGTCGAGGTTTTGAGTTGTGCACAACACCGTAATGTTGTGATGTTGATTGGATTCTGCGTGGAGGATGGAAGAAGATTGCTGGTTTATGAATATATCTGCAATGGATCTTTAGATTCACATCTTTTTGGTAAATTCTTCTATAATGCATCTGATATGTATGTTTAATGTCTTTCTTGAAGAAAAGGTATAATTCACTCAGCTAACTTGCTTCATCAAAAATTTCCCTAGAATGCTTGATATGTCTTGAAATTTTCACTGAATATCATTTAGGAAAGAAATATGCTATTCCCTCTGTAGCCAATATGCCTCTTCTTGCTTGCATATACTAAAGTCAAGTTTTTGACAAATGAAATAGGTTAGTCTTTTTTATGGCCAAGGTATCAATTGCAGTGTTTAAAATTGGCAGGACATGATCAAGATCCATTGAAGTGGTCTGCAAGACAGAAAGTTGCTGTTGGAGCAGCTAGAGGGTTGAGATACCTTCATGAAGAATGTAGAGTGGGCTGTATTGTCCATCGTGATATGAGGCCTAACAATATCCTCATCACTCATGATTTTGAACCGTTGGTATATCATGCTCTTGCCATCTCTCTATAACCTTATCACCAGATATATGTTGTGCTTGATTCAACATTATTTTATATTCACTTGTTTTCTTCTATTTCAAGTTGTAGATACAAGAAATTTGGTTAATTTTATTGCAAAGAACACATTTGAACTGACTCCTCTCAATGTCAGGTTGGAGATTTTGGACTGGCAAGGTGGCAGCCAAATGGAGACATGGGGGTTGAAACAAGAATAATAGGAACATTTGGGTAAGCTTATTGGAAGAAGGTTCTTTTCTCCTACAATGTTTCATTTTGTAGTTGTAAATAATGATAGATTAAGCCACAAATCCTTATGCAGGTATTTGGCTCCAGAATATGCTCAAAGTGGCCAAATCACAGAAAAAGCTGATGTGTATTCTTTTGGGATAGTATTGGTGGAGCTAGTTACAGGACGGAAAGCTATTGATTTAAAACGACCTAAAGGCCAGCAGTGCCTAACAGAATGGGTATGAGCTGAAGAACTATTGTTTTACATATTTAGAAATATGATATGATGGTGAAAATTCATGCATCTTTGATAAAAATAATTGTTGAACTTTTGATGTTAAGTGGCAGAGCAAATTGCTTTCGGATTATCTTGTATCTTGGTCATTACTAATGTCATGAGATTTGGAGCAGGCACGGCCACTCCTACAAAAGCATGCCATTCAAGGACTGGTTGACCGACGCTTAATGAATTGCTATTCAGAACAAGAGGTGCATAACATGCTGCAATGTGCTGCATTGTGCATTTGCCAGGATCCTCATTCAAGGCCTCGAATGTCTCAGGTCAGAAAATTATTCTAATTTTCATGTCATAATAAAAAGCACAAGGCATTAGAGTATCGGATTTAGTTATTTTTTCCATTAGTATCTAGTGTGTATACATATACATATGCTATATGTCATTGGCATATTTGCTTCCTAAGAACGCTAATGTGTTACTTTAGGAAAGAAACTTCCTACTCTAAAATCGGCATTGCATCTAAATTCGAGTAGCATCACTACGACACTTGAGCAAAGGGTGTGGCTTAATGTAAAAAACCACTAACGATGTGATTTCTTGAACAAGCGTTACGGTCTTAAAAAATATTAACTGGAGTAATTAATTTTCATGTGAATATTCCATTTGACAATTTCACTGAATAGTAAAGGGGTGTTTCTTCTAGAGTTTTGCAACTAACACTAAGAACACTGTTTTGAGACGAGCAGCCCATATCTTTCATTGAACTACAGAATGATCCTTTGGAATTGTAGTCTTTGCCAAATGAAACAAGAAAAGATCCATATGGATAGTCAAAAATATTTTTCATTAGCTATCTGCAATCTTCACTAGAGGAGAACCCCTTAGTTCATAGCCAAAATTTGACACCAAGTATAATTTTTATTTATACAAGGCATTAGTAGTTTATGTCGCATGGATACATGTATATGACCTAAACCATCCATCTGACAAGTAGTGAGTCTCAAAGCTATACAACCTCATTCCCTTTGTGTTTCTTGCTTTTATCAGCTGGATGGTTACTGCTTTATAATTTATTGATATGTATTGTTTTGTAAAGGTGCTTCGGATGTTGGAGGGTGACATAGTCATGAATTCAAGCAATTAGTAATGAACTTTTGGATATCATGCTGAAAGCAGCAGGCTGCCAAGAACAGCAGCAACAAAGAGGCTTTGTAGCATTCAAGTCTAGATAAGGAAGCAGACAGGAAAGTTTTTGGATAAAGTGGAGATGTAGTAGAGCTCAATTGGGGGTGAAAGCAAAGAAGAGTTTTTGTTAGAAGCATTTTTAAATTACTGTCCAAGTAGTTGTCATTATTTTGTTAGCTTGCGATCATAGATTCTTGGATGTATAGTGGTAATGATGGATGTGAAGATTTGTCCATCATCCTTATGTGTTATTTATTTCTTCTTAATTCAAGATTTAATTCATTATTATCATCTCTCAAATGCTGAACCTTCCAAATGAGAATCTTGATTCTTGATATCTAGATAGATTCATCCAAACTTCTTCCAATCTTGTTTTTGTAAGGGGATCATCGATGGACTCTGACCTTGATCTACTTAAGTATATATTTAGAGGAATTATAATCAGCATCTAGCTTTTTTTTTTTAGTTGAATATATTTTTTTAAAAAAAATAGAAGGATGCTAGTATCTAAATCTTTTGGACTCATACATATCATTTCATATACCCTTCCATTAATTTTTCTTTTCCTCTCTTAAATAACTCAACCTTCCAAAATCTTACTATTCAAATGCATAAAATAAAAAGATGTTAAGAAATATGTTCGATCTTTCAAGTAATAACACCCCAAAATTTACTTCAATTAACATTATAGTTTAAACTTTATCAAAATTAATTTAATTAAAAACATTTAAAGAAGTAATTTGCAAAATCAAAATTTATTTTAGGGTAAAAATATTGGGTCAATTTTTTTTTTTAAATTAGGCATGGATATGTCGTTTCATTCATATGAGGAACTGTTGAAGCGCCAAGTTAGGCGCATCCAATTGTGTCGTTTGGTGGGAAAGATTGCCAGCCAGCCAGTGTCAGATTGGAGTAGAAGGACATTCTCAGAGCAGTGTGTAATGCTCAAATATGAATTCCCTTCCTAAAATCCACAGGTCTATTTCCTCGTTTTCTCTGTGTCGGTTCTCCACATGTATCTCTCTTTCCCCATTAACTCTTTTTCTTTACTTACAATCAAGAAGAACAAAGAAGACAACTTTATAAATGAAAGTCTTGTGATTGTGACACAGATGCTTCAAATGATTTCAAATCAGAACTTTCGCTACTGGAAAACCCCAGCTTGTGGACTAATTTAAAGAGTTGGAAAGAAAAGTTGTTGTCAAAGCGTGCAAAGAAATTCTTATCAAAGCTGATTGGCCAGGTTCTCTCATTTTATGCTTCTCTAATACTTAAAACTGACTTATTTTTCAAAAAAAAAAATAAATTATTTACAGGGTGTTTCAATTGGTCCCTTTTGCACTGTTAGATCATCTGCTAAGCTTGGGAATGGTTGTCGATTGTACCCCGGTAGCCATGTTTTTGGAAATACAGGGTTGGGGGAGCGCTGTATTTTGATGACTTGAGTTCACCTAAATTTCACATAAATGGATGGGAACATATTTCTTTCTCTTGACCCACACTATATAGTTGTTTTTTTTTTTTTTAAATACCGCGTCAGGCAGTGGTGCTGTGGTTGGTGATGATCTTCCTGGAAGAACTGTTATGTGACATAATAACATAATTGGTCATCATGCTGTAGTTGGTGTTGAACGTCAAGATTTGAAATATAAGGTTTTGTTTTTCATGCTCATTTTGGGTATTAACTGATTTAATTCACGTGTTGTTGTCAAGTTAACAAACTGCCTCTTCAAATTATGTATGGATTCAATGCTATAAACATCATATCACTCTTAATCATTGATTATCTGCTAAGCCGACTTATAATATCTACAGTTTATGGTTCACATCTGCAAAGGTTTGCAACTCTGAAAACCATACTTGCTGAAGCAAATAGCTGAATCGAACACCCCTGAAGTTCATGATTTTAAGTATGACTGAAGCATAGACATAGTATTAAGTTATTGTTTTGAGTTTATTTCAGTTTGATCTTCATCAATATATTTTGTCATCATCCTCATATGTTGCATTTGGATTATCATGCATGCACAAGTTCATTTGTCATATCCTCCTGCAACGATTTAGATTTTAAGCCTCTTTAGGTTGTTTGTAAACAAATAGCCTCTTTTATTTTGTTTATCCATGCATTTAGCCAAGGGATGATTGTTTTCTTCATATTGGGGACAACAATGAAATTAGAGAGCAAACTTCAATTCACTGATCTTCAAAGTCAAGTGATAGAACGGTATGGTCATGTTACTGATCTATTCTATATGCTATACCTATGATTTGAGAAGTTCACATGGCCTTTATATTCTTACTATCTTTGTACATGCAGATTTTCACATGGCCTTTATATTCTTACTATCTTTGTACATGCAGATTTTGGGAATTAACAATCTTATCATGGGATCTTGTTACATTGCCCATGACTGCAACATCGGCAACAGTAACATATTTGCTAATAGTACTCTTCTAGTTGGCCATGTTATTGTGGAAGTAAGTTAACTCATCACATAATTATCAGAATCAATATCATCATTCTACATAGCAATGTTTCATATGCCACGTCTGATCAGAACTTGATTGAGATGTGCAAATGTAGGACTATGCTCACTCTGCTGGTGCTATTGTTGTTCATCAATTTTGCCATATCAGTTCATTTTCTTTCATCAGTGGTGGATCTGTGGTATGATCTTTTCCTATTTTCTGTTTTTGAGCTTTCATGCTGTAATCTAATCTCATATATGAAGGAACCTGAGATGGATGTTTGTGTGTAACAGGGACTTATGGTGTTGGGCATGTTTACTCGCTGATGTTGATACATATTGGCGTGCCCAAAAAAAAGCCATAATAAGAAAATCTTCGTTTCATAACCTTGTGTTTTGCTGAATGTATTTAACGTGAGTATATTAAAACAAATCAAAAAGAAGAACAAATTTCTTCAGTGAAAATTGTGTTTGTTGTGGCTGAAGGTTTTGCAAGATGTCCCCAAGTATGCAATGGTGACTGGAGAAAGAGCTGAGCTTCGTGGTCTAAATTTGGAGGATCTTCGGCGACATGGATTCACAGCCCTGGAGGTTTTTATTTACTTTCATTCTGATGTCTCTGTAAAGAAGATTTAGGACAAATTTGATGTTTGGCTTACAAATTTTTATTTGTTCTTAACTGCTTTACAAAGTTGCATATAACAGCCACTTGATGCTGCTTAGTTTTTCAGTCATAGAGAGGGATTTTGGGGGTCACATTTGATATGCTTGTGCGGTACACTAGGGCTTCCATGGTATTGGTTGGAGTTAGCGGCATGCTTTATGTGAGGAGCCAGCAGGCTCCTTCTGATGGATGAAACAAGAGTGTTGAGACAAATAGAGGAGACCTTATTTTGCTGTCACATTAAAGTTTTAATAAACGCTTTAGATTTAAGTATTAAGGGTATGCATTCTAAACCTTTCATAAAACCTAACTTATATTTAGTTATATTATTGATTTTTAGATTTATTTTGCAAAATGAGTTGTGCTACTGATATCCTGCAGTATCAATTTTAATGGCATATAGCGAACAACCTAGAGCTACTTATAGGAAGTATGAGTTGAGTGAATTATTAATAATAGCATGTATTCGTATAAGGTTGAATGCCCCTTGCTTCTTTAAGCTCTTTTATATAAGTTGATGTGTGGATTGGAGTTTGCAAAATTTGCCATCTGAACGTTCATTTCAGAAGTTTAAACTATGATATGACTATAAGGTCTGTGATAAATTTTAATGCTTGCCTGTTTGTTGTTTGTGGATGTATCAGCCAGGTTTTGAAATCTTTACTTTAATGCAACATTATTGAAGAGGCTGGGAATTTTTGTTTCCTAATCAACACACACATGCATACACATATTCATTCTCCTTCTTATGTTTTTATATCTTTAATACTCACTATCTATCACCATTCATCCTTTTTCTTCTATTACTTTTTGAATGACTTTTGGAAAGGATCTAGCTTACGAGTCTGAGAACGGTTTGCAGAAAGGTATTCATGCCTGTCAATGCTAGTTCTGTGGGTTTTGAAGAGCGTCTTATTTAAGTGGTATTACATTTCTTTCTTGTATGCACATCCATCATATGTTTTACATCTCAATATTCACCAACAATAATAAATTAATTTTACAGGAGGAGGATACAGAATTAGGTAAGATTCCTGTTGTATGCTCCATGGTGCAGTATCTACGTGATTCTTTTGCAGAAAATCACCGTGGATATGCAATTTTAGACATTGGAGTGGCTCTTGAAGACATTCTGTTGTGAGGTTCTGCCTCTCTTCCTTCTATTGAAAATTATATCCGACACACGCGTTCAAAGTAAAGCAAAGATGTTTTAGGGTTTCTAAATTTTTATTAATTAAAATATGCCTTTAACACAATGAATAGGAGACTTAAATATAATCATAAACCCTAATATTGAAAATAAAAAATACAATAAATAAATTTAAAAATAATAATATAAGTTCGAAATTTAAAATGATCCGTTGAGATTTTAAACGGATGATTTTGAGATTGAAAACGGTATCATAATTGCAAACAAGAAAGTTGTTGGGCTCGAAAATCACTTTCTTTTGATATATTATGGGCTTCATGACTAATTTCAGATCAAAAATTAAGGTTATTTTTTTACCAATCGATAAATAAATACTATTTAGGTCCCATTTGAATTTTTATTTATTCAAACAATCTAAAAACTCAAAACTTGCTTCCTCCATGTCAATTTCTGGAAATGTACTTCATTTTGTCTTTTACCATTTTGGTCCTGTAAATAGTCACAACTGATTCAAGGGACTCCTGGTATTCAAGTTCCATAATTGCATCATTCAGGCTTTCGGAATTGTATTGATGGTTTTTGAATTTTCTATTTGTAGATCAGCTATTGTATTTTCAGTAGGATCCACTTCCCCTTTGTATTCTGAGGGCTTAAGCTTTAAGAATCTCTCAAATGCTACCGCTTCCTCTTGTAGTACTACAGGTGCTAGAACCACTGGAGGAACAGGAATTTTCAAAATCTGAACTGGAGGTACCTGTTACTACCTTTGCTGAGTAATAAACTCAGCTATCATTGCATAGTTTCTCTGCAGCTGGTCTAACTGTTGTGCCATATGAGTCACATCCACTGGTGGCACAGGAGGAACCTTATCACCTCCATTACCGCCTACAAAACCTTCTTCAGAAGGTAGATCCCGTCTAGGACGTCCTCGACCTCGTCCTTTGCCACGATGTGGAGGCATCTCGATACTGATAAGAAGAACAAATATTATCAGACTCACTACGCATACTTAACGCATATATAAATACCAAAGGAAGACATAATTAGACGAGACACAAATCCTATGCTCCATAGTTATCTTAATAATACTTATACTAGTGCTCATACATCTCTTTCATTCAAACATTCATTTCAAGAGTCATGAAAAAAAGAATCAGGAAGTTTGGATGTTTGTAGCTCATTTGCGAGTGGATTAAATATAAGTTATCGAGGAAGGGTTTCAGCTCGGCATAGATTGGTATTTGCGAACTGGCAATGTGAGCTACCAAAGTGGCGAAGTGAGATTGCCGAGGTGGCAATTGGCAAAGAAGAATTTGGCAAAGAGGCATATGTGAAGTGGAGTAAGGCGAAGAGGAGTTAGCGAAGAGGAATAGATGAGGTGGCATATTGTGAAGAGGCATTGCCGAGGCGGCATATGCAAAGAGGAAGATAGGCGAGCAGAGTTTGGTGAAGAGGAATAGGCGAGGTGGCATTATGCGAAGAGGCATTGTCGAGGTGGCATATGTGAAGAGGAAGAGAGGAGAGCAGAGTTTGGAGAAGAGGAATAGGCCAGGTGGCATTGCCGAGGTGGCATATGCGAGGCGGCATATGTGAAGAGGAGTTCGCGAGGAGAGTTTAGCGAAGCAGCATATGCGGAGTGGCATTGCCGAAGTGGATTGGCGAAGTGAGAATTGCGAGCTGGCTTATGCGAGGTGGCATTGCCGAGGCGGGTTGGCGAGCATAATTTTGAGGCAGTAGCCTATTTAACTAGTGCCCAGTAGCAATTTTCTTCACGATTTTCTTCCTTCTTCTCTTCGTTCTTCTTTAGTTTTCTTAGATTAGTTCCATTTATTTTCTAATACATTAATACTCAAAATTAATGCATTAGATCCCTATAATATCATATTTTAAGGCATAGATTGGCAATTTCAAGCAGATTTTCTTAGGAAATCAATTTTTGAAGAAATAAGGTAAAATTTCTTCAAATGTCATTTTCTTATTGGATTAATAAAGTATGGTAGTAAGAATAGTTAATTATGGGTATATAGAATTTCTTGCAAGCATTTTGAAGCTATTAATGGTAATTAATGTTGGAGAAATCATAATTTATGGGCTGTCATAAATAGTAACGTGAACAGTAGATTCGAAATAAATTTCAGATTTTCTTTAAGAGATGAATTAAATTGAAGATGGGAATTAAAAATAGAAACTATAAGATGGTTAAATATTAAGAAATCATATTGAGTTTTATTGATTAAGAAAAACCCTAATTTTTAATATTTAGGGAAAATTTCTTAGGAGGAGAAAATCAAGAAAATTGAGGAGATTATTATTGAGCAAACTATTAAAGAAAATTCAAGAATAAATTGTGTAGAGGTAAGTATGAACATTGCATTTGCTTATTGCTTCTTTGAAGTGATATGTCTAAGCATTCTTAATGTTCACCCGTATGACTCTCATATACATGATATTATATTATGCACCTATTATTTGAAATCCCTATGATGTTCTCAAATAATTAATGAATTATTCCATGTGGTTACATTATATGAATGCAAATGGCTTGGTCATTCTTCCTTGGACCAAGTTCATATGAAACCATTTGCTATCTTGACTGAATTTATATTACATGTTGATGGTCTTGAGACCAATATGTTTCTTATAAGATTGAAACCATATGACCCTATGGATAGAATGCTCTTCCCCATGAGAGTAAGTTCGTTAGTCCATTGTGCACTTTGGGAACCTAGCTGATAGGGTTTTTATCAGTGTTCCACCTAGAGGGGACCATAAGCTCTAGGTGTATGCCTGCCCAAGCATGCATTTGCGATAAGATAGCAAGGACTACCGATGCGCTCTGTTGTGATAGGTAGCATGGCTACTGATGCACTCTGTAGTTCTATCATGTGATTTGACAGTGCTATTCGATTGTGAGCACTTCTGTTCTTGTAAGACTAACCATATGATGATTTCCTACCCATGTTTTTGGAATTGACCTTTCCTTTGAATTGATATATATGTGTATATATTTCTTTCATATTGTATGTTCATATCTTACAGAGTTGAAGGCTCACTCATCATCTATGGATTTCAGTTGATAGTGTAA
This sequence comes from Aleurites moluccanus, assembly GCA_948193065.1. Classification (NCBI taxonomy): domain Eukaryota; kingdom Viridiplantae; phylum Streptophyta; class Magnoliopsida; order Malpighiales; family Euphorbiaceae; genus Aleurites; species Aleurites moluccanus. The sequence goes on from CANXYC010129577.1 coordinate 59,375, forward strand.
CTCGTGAGGGAGCTAGTAGAGAAGATCAAGCTTCTTGATTTATTCCTCTAAGAAGCCTTCTTTTTAATTATTTTGAAATATATTTTTGTATATTCGTTATATGGTATTATGGTATTATATATGTTGGGAGTATACTCTAGAGCTCCGTAGTTAGTTATTAAAGAGGACACTATTTTGATGTATAAATTGATTATATTTTGGGTTGCCCTTGTTCCTTAGTGACGTGGGATACATCTTTTGATCAGTGAGGAACAAGAGGAAATTATGAAATGATAAGAATAAAATTATGAATTATGCTTATATGGATCATAGAAATGAATATTGAATGATATCTATTTTTGTTATGAATGTGTAATATAAACGAGATCCAGGATATGGGAGTTCTACGGGTTTATGGTGGCCTTAAGCCTACCCTTGCCCTAGGATCGTCGCACCACTGGAGTCGGGGTATGACAGAGGTGGTATCAGAGCACTAGGTTTATAATCCTTAACCTAGAAGATAGAAAGAGATGCATGAGCACTACGGAGCATAGGATTTGTGTCTCATTCAATTGTGTCTTCCTTTGGTATATATATCTATGTTAAGTATGCGTAGTGAGTCTGATAATGTTTGTTCTTCTTATCAGTATCGAGATGCCTCCACGTTGTGGTAGAGGACAAGGTCGAGGTTGTCCTAGGCGAGATCTACCTTCTGATGAGGGTTCAGTGGGTGGTAATGGAGGAGATGAGGTTCCTCCTGTGCCACTAGTGGATGTGGCTCATATGGCTCAGTAATTAAATCAGCTATAAAGGAATTATGCAATGATTGTTGAGTTTATTACTTAGCAAAGGCATCAACAGGCACCTCCAGTTCAGGTTCCAGAAATTCCTGTTTCTCTAGTAGTTCCACCACCTGTAGTGCGTCAAGAGGAAGAGGTATCATTTGAGAGGTTTCTAAAGCTTAAGCCCTCAGAATATAAAGGGGAAATGGATCCTACAGATTTCCTATAGGAAATTGAAGAGAAAGTGCAGATTTTGCGGATTCCTGATAGAAGAGCCATAGAATTTGTGGGGTATTTGATGAAGGCTGAGGCCAATGATTGGTTCAAAAGAAGCATTTTTGGCACGCTTCGGGAAAATGAGGATCTATCATGGGAAAGATTCAAGGAATTAGTGCTAAATGAATTTCTTCCTGAGAGCGTGAGAGAAGCTAAATCTTTAAAGTTTGAGAGATTGGTTCAGACCCCTAGCATGAGTGTTTCAGAGTACGCCAGGAAGTTCAGCCAGTTAAGTAAATTTGCTCCTGTATTGGTGCCTACAGAAGCAGCACAGATTCAAAGGTTCCGCAGAGGATTAGTGGCTCCATTGTTTAAACTCTTAGCTGCTCTTGAGTTTGATTCCTATTCTAAGCTGGTGGATAACGCTCAGATAATTGAAAACAATGAGATGGAAGCCAGATCAAAAAAGGTTGAGAAGAAGAAGTTCAAAGCAGATAATTCTTCTAAACCAGATAGTGGGATGAAGACTATGGGAGTGGCCCATCAGTCAGTTTCCAGGAGTGAGTATAGAGGACCTTCAGGGAGACTACAGCAGAGTCGGACTACTCCTGGACCTACTTCTCAGATGAGCTATAGATCAGCTAGCTTTGCACCAACCAGGACTCCTAAATTTTTGTGTCCTACATATGGAAAATTTCATAGTGGTCTTGTCATTATGCATCAGGAGCATGTTTTAGGTGTGGACAACAAGGTCATTTTCTCAAGAATTGTCCACAACCACCCTTTGGAGGTAGATATCAGGCTTCTTAGGCTACAGTTCAGATGAGTAGAGAGAGGAGCATTAGTCAGCAGCCAGGAGGAGGTAGAGGTATTTTAGGCAGGACTGTTGAGGCTGGCAGAGGATCAGGACAGCATGTGGCTTAGGCTTCAAGATTGACTCCTATGGGTAAAGGTAGAGGGAGAGTTTTTGCTCTAGCACAGCATGAAGCCCAAGCATCCAACACAATTGTTACAGGCATTCTTCCTATTCAAGCCTTGAATGCTAGAGTATTGTTTGATTTAAGAGCTACACATTCCTTTGTATCATAGTGTTTTGCCAAGAAGTTGCATGTGCCTTATGTATTGCTTAAAAGTGTGTTGGTTGTTTCTACTCCTTTAGAGGAAGAGATTGAAGTCCAGAACTCTTATCCATCTTGTATGGTTAGCATAGGTGTGGATTGATTGAATTGCCGGAGTTGGAGTTTGATGTGATTTTGGTTATGGACTGGTTGTCCAAGCACTATGCTATTATAGATTATAATGGAAAGAAGCTAGTCTTTAAGCCACCTTCGGGTGAGGAATTTGAGTTTCAAGGAGAGCGAAGCGAAGTACCATATAATGTCATATCTGCCATTGGGGCAAGAAGGTTGTTAAGGAAGGGTTGCCAAGGGTATTTGGATTATGTCCAGGATACTTGTAAGGAAGTAAGAAGCATGGAGTAGATTCCAATAGTCAATGAGTTTTCAGACGTATTTCCTGAAGAATTACCAGGGTTGCCACTGGATAGAAAGATAGAATTCGGTATATAGTTGCTACCTGGCACGAGTCTGATTTCCATCCCTCCCTACCGTATGACACCAGTTGAGTTGAAAGAATTGAAAATCTAGTTGCAAGATTTGCTTGATAAGGGATTCATTAGACCCAGTAGTTCACCGTGGGGAGCACCTGTACTCTTTGTGAAGAAGAAGGATGGTTCTATGAGATTGTGTATTGACTA
>CANXYC010129628.1:0-11979 GCA_948193065.1 Aleurites moluccanus
GTTCCATCTCACAAGAACATATTGGTCACAAGACCATCAACATATCTCATAATTTCAATCAAATCTTAATAAGTATTAAGCAAGTAGGAATCATGTGATCTTGATCCAAGAAAATTGACCAAGTCACTTACAATATATACAAATACATATACATATACATGGTAATTTAATGAACAAATGATAAATCTCAGTTTTAGGATATCATAGGATTTTTTATTAACAGTCCGATAATAGGGTATCAAGCATGTAGGAATCATATGGGTTAACATTTAGAATACTTAGTCATGTTATCTCAATGAAACAAAGACAATGCAATGTTCATACTTACCTCAACACAGATTTATCCTTCAATTCCTTTAACAGATTGCCCACAATAAACTCCTCAATTATTTTGATTTTCTCTTCCTAAGAAATTTCTCAAATATACAAAATTAGGATTTTTTCCCAAATCAATAATATTCAACATGATTTTTTAATATTTAATCATCTTAGAGTTTCTATTCTTAATCCTTAACATCAATTTAATTCATCTCTTAAAGAAAATCTGCATTTAATTCGAATTTACTGTTCATGTTACTATTCATGACAGTCCATTAATTATGATTCCTCCAATATTAATTACAATATATAACCTTAAAATGTTTGCAATAAATTCATTACACCCATAATTAATTATTCTAACTACCAGATTTAATCAATCTTAAAAGAAAATGAGATTTGAAGAAATTTACCTTATTTTTTCAACACTGAATTTCTTGAAATATTCCGCTTGAATCTGACAATTTCTGCCTTGAAATATTCTAATCTAGAGATCTAATGCATTAATTTTGAATATTAATACCTTAGAGAAGAAATGGAACTGATATGAGAAAAGACGGAAGAAGAACGAAGAAAAGAAGAAAGAATATTTTGCAGAAAATCATCACTGGCCACTGGGTTAAATAGGCCACTGCCCAAAATCGCACTCGCCAGCTTGCCTCGCCAACCTGCCTTGGCAATGCTACCTTGCATAAGCCAGTTTGCCATTCTTACTTCGTATTTCCCAGCTCGCACTTCCCAGCTCGCCAAACTGATCCGGCAATGCCACTTCGTTATTCCAGCTCGCATATGTCGCCTCGCATATGCTGCCTCGCCAAACTCTCCTCGCGAACTCTTCCTCGCATATGCCGCCTCGGCAATGCCTCTTCGCCAACTCGCTTCGCCTATCTCCCTTTTCGCCAAACTCTGCTCACAAATTGCCACTTCGCACATTCCCTCTTCGCATACCGCCTCTTCGCATTATGCCACCTCGCCTTTCCTCTTCCCCAAATCCTCTTCGCCTAACTCCATTTCGCATATGTCACCTCGCAAATGCTTCATTGCCAAATCCCTCTTCGCCAAATTCCTCTTCGCATATACTACCTCGCATATGTCTCTTCGCCAATTGCCACTTTGGCAATCTCACCTCGCCACTTTGCTAGCTCGAATTGCCTAGCTCGCAAAATGTCACCTCACATTTTGCCAGCTCACCATAACAAGATCCTACTAAGTTAAAACTCTTCCTCGGCAACTTATACTTAACCTGCTCGCAAAAGAGCTACAAACATCCAAACTTCTTGATTCTTTTTACCACTTAAAATAAATATACAGAGGTTCAACATATCAAAAATTCAAATCACAAGAGCAACTACACAGACCATGGTGACTCTCTAAATGTCACCCAGACTTACTGCCCATAATCCATCCAAATAGGTCTGATAATTTCCCTTCTCCACTGAGATATACTTATCCAAAATTCCTGAAATTTTGCAGCCAATGCCACAACACACAAAAAAACATTTTTCATGTTTACACCTTTGGCTCAATCTGCCTCAGTCATTCCCAGAAAATTCAAACAGACACATACTTCCTGCAGAAATACTCAATCGGACAAGTCCTGCTCAAAGGGACATAACTCATCACACACACAGAATTCTTCCAATCCATTTTACAGAATTTTAGATAAGACATAGATTCACAACTTCTATGTTCTACACTTTATCAAATTATTTCTTTAAGAACCTAAAATTAACCTCACAATTTCCTGCAACCAGAAATTACTGCATCTTCTCAAAACATTCATATCCTTAATTAATTTAAATTCGTCAAATACACAATAAATAAAATACAACAAAAATGACAGATATTACAAAGAGGAACTTACAATACTCTTGGCATAAGATGAAGTTGTTAATTGGCAAAAATAAGTGGTTTCTTGATTCAGGTGCAAGTAATCACATGTATGTAGAAAAGATCTCTTTGTGGAGCTTGATGAATCTATTCAAGGAAACGTAAGTATGGGTGACTCTTCCATACTATAGGTGGTAGGAAAAGGAAAAAAACAAAAATTATTTTAAGGAAATGGTAAACATTTATTATGTGACTAATATGAAAAAGAATAATTTTTGTATTGGATAAATTCTAGAATAGGCTATGTAATGCACATAGGAGGTAATAGTCTTTATCTTGAAGACAAAAATAGAGGACTCATCGCACGAGCATAGATGGAGAAGAATCGTATGTTTCCATTGCATCTTAACGTAGACATGCAAAACTATTATCTATATGGGGTCATAAAAAATGAATCATTAAAGTGGAACTGATGTTTTGGGAATCTTATTTCAATGATAAACTCTTATACCAAGAAAATATGGTCAAGGGATTGCGTACTATTAAGAAATCAGGAGATGTGTGTGAGGTATGTACACCTAGCAAATAGTAGAAACATCCATTTTCAAAAGGATTTCCATGGAGAGTTAAAGCACCACTAGAATTAGTGCATATTGATACTTGTGGATGCATTAGAGCCACTATCTTTTGTAGGTAATTGATATTTTATTACCTTTATTGATGATTATAGGAGGAAATTATGACATCTCTTGAAATAAAAGTTGGTTGCATTTTTCACCTTTACACATTTCAAAGTTCAAATTGAGTTGAAAAATGGACGTCAATTAAAATTACTCTGATCAGATTGAGGTGGTGAGTACACCTCAAACACGTTCAAGGTCTTTTGTAGTAAGGAAGGTATTTGACAATAATTCACAATTGCCTACACTCCATAGCAAAATGACATTAGAAAAAGGAAAAAATGATACTATTTTAGACCTGACAAGAAGTATGTTAGAGGAGAGAGGATTTTGAAACAATTTATAGTAGAGGTTATAGCATGGACAACATACATTCTTAATAGATCCCCAACGAAGAGTGTGAAGAATATGACACCACAAGAAGCATATAGTAGAGATAAGCTGAAAATTGAGTATTTAAGAGTATTTATGTGTATTTGTGAGGCCTCGCTCGAGTGTCGCTCGGGTCAACTCAAGGAATCAAAAAGCTCATTTAGAGTTCGGTCTCACATCGCGAGCTTCGTCACCATTTTTGTTTTTAGAGATTGATTGACTAATTTTTTTTGTTTATCATGTTTTATGTTTTTATCTCATTTTGATTTTGAAATCTATTTCGGGGAATCACCACTTTAATTTTATTTTTAATGGGAAAATATAAAGAAAAAAAAAATGACTCCAATTTAATCGCGCAAGGATAAAATGCACTTGACTTTCAAAGCAAGTTGGGTTTAGGAACTAGGTTTTCAGTTTAATAAATTTGAAACTTGGCTTTTTGATTAATTCTAACTTAAGATATTATTTTAGTGATCAATTTAATTGCTTGGCAATTATATAGATGTTAAAGCAGTAAATAAATCGAAAAGCAGTAAAGAAATTAAATAATTATATCAATAATAATTGAGGATATTTATGGGTTCTAAGTTAATCACAAATTCCTCAATTTAAGTTGGAGATATTTACTCTAGCCCTTATAGGTTCTAGGTTAATCACAGATTCTCCAAAATGAATGAATTTAAAGCAAATGAAAAATAATAATTTTAGGGTATCAATATGCCTACTTATTCCGTTTGAATGAAAATCAAAATCTGCGTAGTTTTCCCTTCTTGTCAAGAAATTTTGGGTTTAGTCTGAAAATAAAGTTGACTTTTGATCTATTTAAAAGCTGATTTTGGGTCTGATTCAAAAATAGTAAATATTATTTCAGAAGTCTTATTATACTTTTTTTTTGGAGTTTGCGAGTCGAGGGGGTTAGAGTGATTTTTTGGATAGGAGTTCCACTTTTCAATGTCGAAATAGTGGAATCAATTTGTTTGCTTAGTCTTGCTAAATTAATCCAAAGAGGATTAATTTAATGCTGGTCTTCTGTTTTCTAAAATTCAAAGAGAATTTGAGAAATTAGTTTAGACTCAAAGAGAGTTAAACCACTTGAGTGATAGACAATTTGCTTGGAGGGAGAAGAGAAAGACTTTATAAGTCCAAGGTGTGCGGGAAATGGAAGAGGAAGGGGGTATTTATAGGGAAAAATGATATTTTGATCATTTTCCACTAGGTCAGATTTGGAGGTGTAGGGTGCCGAGCGGCAGGCCGGTGCATCCACCAGACAGAGCGGTGACAAATGGAGTGGAAGAGGGCAGCACTCTACCAGCCATTAGTGACACCGCTTTGCAAGTTTGGTAGATCTAACTAGCTACCTGGCGGATGCCCCAAACATAGCTGGCTAATTCGCCAGTACTGGTCGGTGGCACCTCGTCCGTCTTTTTTTTTTTTATTGTCTGTCGATCTTCCAAGTTTGAGACGAGTTTGGTTAAGTTTGATGTGATTTCATCTGAGGTTTGGAGGTGTGAAATCACGTGTTCATAACTGCCCCTCGTTGGGTTTGGTAATTTCGGGAGGCGAACTTGATGGTATTGAACACGCAGGCTACCTAATCTTATCGGGCAAAGGGATTCTAAGGCTTTCCTTAGGTACGTCTAATAATTTTGAAAATTGAGGTTCCTCTATGAGCGTCTGATGAGTTTGAAATTTTGAAGTTTTCAAAGAATGGTCAGATGAATTTGAAAACGAGAGGTTCCCTAAAAGGGTCTGATGAGTTTGAAACGAAAGTTTCCTTAAAAGGGTCTGATGAGTTTGAAAACAGGAGTTCCCCTATATGGGTCTGATAGTTTGAAAACGGGAGTTCCCCTAGAAGAGTATGAGAGGTTTGAAAATGGGAGTTTCCCTAAAAGGGTCTGATGATTTTTGAAATAAAAAATTTTCCTAAAAGGGTTTGATGAGTTTTGAAAATGGAAGTTCCCCTAAAAGAATCTGATAATTTTGAAAATGGAAATTCCCCTAAAAGGGTCTGATGAGTTTAAAATGGAAGTTCCCTTAAAAGGGTCCGATAAATTTGAAAATGAGGGTATGATGACTTTTAAAATGGAAGTTCCCCTAAAAGAGTATGATGATTTTTGAAAATAGAAATTTACCTGAAAGTGTCTGATAACGATGCTAAGGTAAGTATGTAAGGTTCTGTTTGAAAATGATATTGATGCTAAGGTAAGCATGTAAAGTTTTGTTTGAAAAATGAGCAAGTGCCAAGGCTGCTTGGGCTTTTAAAAATGATTTTGGGGGTGCCAAGAGTTATCTGTGCTTAAAAAATAATTTTTAATTTGCCACGATATGCTTGGACTCTGAAAATGATTTTGGGTTCACCACAGTTTGGTTGAGCTCTGAAAATTATTTTACCATGGTCCGCTTGGCTCTTGAAAATGATTTTATTTTGGAAAGGTGGCACCACTGCCGAGAAAATAAAGGGAGTTGAAAAGATTTTGATAGGATGCTACTGAAAAGATTTTGTTGTGATGCAATTTTAAAAGGGTTTGATGCAACACAATTTGAAAGGAGTTACATGCAAATTGAAAAGAGCTTTGAGTTTAAGAGGTTATACCTTTCTTGATGATAGTAGTGAACTAGGATGCTCTGGTCTGTTCGAAATGAGATAAAGGTAGCTGGAGGTTGTTTGTGGCCGTATGTTGCCCTAGTAGTTTGTTTCGCTGAATTGCAGTGGCTTCTGATTTTTTTGGTATTTTTCTATTTCTGGCATTTCCTCATTCGGTAGGGCCAATGTCATCTAGGAGGTAAATGTTAACTGTCAGTTTATTCTATTCTTCCCGCTGTCAGCTTCCTCTGATTTTTTTTTTTTTTTTTTTTTTTATGTTTGCTCTGATCATTGTCTATTTATTTTGACTTTTATGAATGTTGTTTATTCTGCCTACTCTATATAATTGTCTATTTATTCTTTTTTATTATTGTCTATTTGCTCAGCTCGCTATCTGCTAGCTCTGATTTTCTAGTCTTGTCTAAATGTTTATTTTATTTAGTCATTTGTTTTGTCTAATTGACTATTTTGTCTAACTTGTCTGTTCTTTCTAATTATCTATTTTGTCTGAACATTTGTTCCATCCTATCTCTTGTACCATTTGTCTTTCTAATTATCCGAATGTCTATTCCATCTTGTCTGTTTGTACTATCTGTTTGTCTGATTATTATGTATTGTTTGACTATTTTGTATTGTTTGTTTATTCTGATTTTCTAATTATTTGCATTGTCTGACTATCTTATTATTTTAATTGTCTGATTGCTCTGTATTGTCTGTTGTTTCAATTGTCTGTATCACCTGATTGTATGATTATTCTTTTGTCTGACTGTTTCATTTTATTTGTCTGTACCATCTGACTATCTAATTATTCTAAGGGACCATCAACTTATGTTTTTCTTATTTTTCTTGTCATGTGTTAGTTCCAAACAAGTGCAAGATGATGTCTGATGCCATGAATTTATGGATATCATGAATGTTGTGCATGTATGATGCTATTTTTTTGCGTAATTTAAGGCATTTATGAATGATTTATGCAAAGTCAGTGTATTTGGAGAACGAAGTTATGCAATAAAATATAATGAAATGAAACTTCATGCATTGAGAAGCCCCCAGAATGCCCCACTTTTGAGGGAAGGTGATTTGGGAAAAGGGGTGACTTGGTCACTTTTATAGTCTTTAAGGGTAAGAGATTTCATCTTTTTCATCTGGCTCTGGTTTGGCTAAAAGGGGATTTTAATGATGTTATCAAATTGGTTGCTAATTGGGGCCATACTAAGTCTAGTTGAGTATGAAGGATTATTAGGGGTAATGCTTTCATATTGGTTAAAATTGTGCTTAGTTTAGGTCTAAAGGTTTATCTTGGATGTTTAAGGTCGGTTTGGCCTTGAGTGAGTTAGTCCTATTAGAGTGGGGAAAGGCTATGGTCAGATTTGGCCTGGAGTTTAATTGGTCTTGTTATAACGGTTAAGATCACCTATGTAAGGCTATGGCATGTCCTATCATATTATTTCAGGTCATCTAAGTAAGGTTATGGTCAGATTTTGCCTGGAGTTTTGTTGGTCCTATTAGATTGGTTCAGGTAAGGCCATGGTCAGATTTGGCCCTGAGTTGGTTGATCATATGGGACAAGTTTTTTTATTGTTGGTGTCATTATGGGCTGTGACCTTACATAGCTTAGACAGTTACTGTAGGACTAAGGGGCTCTAGTCAGTTAGCCCAATTATCCTCCAGGTAAGAAAATGATTCTTCCTTTGGATAATTTTTTCACTTTTCTATTTGTGTTGTTTTTTATGTTTATTGGTTGTCAGCTTTCCTATTTTTTGGCTATTTTTTGTTCTACTCTCTCTGCTTTTCTGCTTTTTCATTTTTTTTGCTTTTTTTTTTCTATTTTTAGGAGTGGATCCTGATTTGCCTCGACTCATAGCAGGTATGGACTTGCTAGCTTTTTGAGTTGGATTCCGAGAACTTGCTTTGGTATTGCCTCTGGTATGAGAAATATGGTGTGATTTTGGGAGGTTTTATGAATTTGTTGTTGTAGCATGATTTGTGGATAAGATAAATGTAGCTATTCCTATATGTCAAAGTTCGATTAGACTCTCAAGATGGTGTTTCGAAGGCTTGGAATTTATACGGCTGACACTTGAGTCAATGAAGAAAGACTATTTGACTTGGTGTTTGGACAGTTCGACTGAAGGAATGACGACCTTGAATGGCTTGCATCGAATGATGGATTTGACCTACTTAGCTTTTTTTTTTACCAAGTAACGATTTGAAGTATGATGGCTTTTAAGAGACGTGCCCCCACATGAGGTATAAGGGCATCTTAGGCATATAATGCTTTAGTTAAGAGACAGTATGACTGACACAAGGTACATATCCCTGGGACATGTTATATGTAGTTGATTGACTGTAATATCTGCCATTTTTATGTTGTATTTTTATTAAATTGTATATTTGGAGAATTAATTAATTTCAAATATGAATGTTGGAGAATTCCAGAATTTCTGATTTTTCAGTTGCAGAAAATTTTGATGGTTAATTGTATGTTCTAAGAGAAATAATTTGATAAAGTGTAAAACATAAAAGTTGTGAGTTTATATCTTAACTATAATTCTGTAAATTGGCTTGACAAAATTCTATGTGTGTAATGAGTTACGCCTCATTGAGCAGGACTCGTCTGGTTGAGTGGTTCTGCAGGAAGTTTGAGTCTGTTTGAATTTACTGGAAATGACTGAGATAGATTGAGTTAAAGATGTAAACATAAAAAATGTTCCTTTATGTATTGTGATTTTAGCTGTAAAATTTTAGAATTTTTGGATAAGTATATCTCAGTGGAGAGTGGATTTTATCAGGTCTGTTCGGTTGGATTTTGGGGCAGTAAGTCTGGGTATCTTTTGGAGAGTCACCATGGTCTGTGTGTTGGTCTTAGTGATTTGAATTTTTGATATGTTGTGCCCCTACATGTCTATTTTAAATGGCAAAAAGAATTAGTAAGTTTGAATGTCTGTAGCTCTTTTGCGAGCTGGTTAAATCTAAGTTGCTGAGGAAGAGTTTCAACTTAGTAGGATCTGGTTAAGGCGAGCCGGCAAAATGCGAAGTGGCATTTTGCAAGCTGGCAATGCGAAGTGGTGAAGTGGCGAGGTGAAATTGCCAAAGTGGTAATTGGCGAAAAAGCATATGTGAAGAGGTTTGGCGAAGAGAGTTTGGCGAAGAGAGTTTGGCGAAGAGGTTTGGCGAAGAGAGTTTGGCGAAGAGGAAAGGCGAAGAGGAAAGGCGAGGTGGCATTATGTGAAGAGGCATTATGCGAAGAGGGAATGTGCGAAATGGTAGTTCGCGAAGCAGAGTTTAGCGAAGAGGTGAAGAGGCGAAGAAGTGAAGAAGCGAAGTGGCTTATGCGAGGAGGAGTTCGCGAGGCAACATATGCGAGGTGACATATGCGAGTTGGAATAGCGAGATGGCGTTGCCGGATCAGTTTGGCGAGCTGGGACGTGTGAGCTGAGTAATGCGAAGTGAGAATGGCGAGCTGGCTTATGCGAGGTAGCTTTGTCAAGGCAGGATTGGCGAGGCGAGCTGGCAAGCGTGTTTTCTGGGGTAGTGGTCTATTTAACTCCAGCAACCCCAGTAGCGTTTTCACGATTTTTCCTTCCTTCTTTCTTCGTTAAATTCAGTCTTTTATCATATTAGTCTCATTTTATTTTCTAAGGCATTAATACTCAAATTAATGCATTAGACCTCTAGATTATTCTATAGTAAGGCAGAAATCATCTGTTTAAGCAAGGAATTTCATAAATTTCAGTGTTGAGGAAAATAAGGTAAATTTTCTTGCAAAGTTATTTTCCTTAGATTTATTTAAGTCTATAGGTTAAAATAATTAATATTGGGTATATAGACTTTATTGCAAGTAATCTGAAGTCATTAATGGTAATTAATGTGGAGGGAAATCAGAATGTTGAGACTGTCATGAATAGTAACATGAACAGTAATTCCAAATTAAATGCAGATTTTTCTCTAAGAGATAAATAAAATTGTTGTTGGGAATTAATAATAGAAACTCTAAGATAATTAATTATTAGGAAATCATGATAAATATTATTGATTTGGAGAAAACCCTAATTTTTATATGTTTGAGAAAATTTTTGAGGAGAAACTCAAATTAATTGAGGAGTTAGAGTTGGAATTTGCTAGAGGAAATTTCAAGAGAAATTGTGTTAAGCTAAGTATGAACATTTTATTTGTTTCTTGTTTCTTGAAATAATGTGACCTAGCATCCTTGATTTGTTCATCTATATGTATATATATTTGTATATATAATATAAATGACTTGATCAATTTTCTTGGATCAAGTTCATATGCTTCTTGTTTGTTAAAACCGATTTGAATGATGATATATGATGATGGTCTTACGACCAATATGTTTCTGATGAGATTGAAACCCCATATCCCATAGATAGAACGCTCTTCCCAATGAGAGTAAATTCATTAGTCCATTGTGCACTTTGGGAGCTGTCACATCCCACACTATAGGGCTGTGACGGTCCTAGGGCACAGGAATAATTCACATAACCAGTACCGCGAAGAACCCAAGTTAGATGCTATCATTCATGTTTCTATTACACTTATCCATTTTTATGACATATTTTTTTTAAAACACTTTGAGTCTTACAGAAAATGGGACAGAGTCTCCTCTGTAATATTAACATTGCCCAAATAGAAAAACGTAACAAAACACTTCTAATATCAATATCAAATCCCAATTCAACCTCCAATGCACAACTCACATCAGTTTATACTTATACCAATTCACAATACAAAATCCGTATCCACTCATATAATGATTTCGCACATCACAGATCATATAGCAGTTCCTTGTAATATCATTCATACATATGCGAATATCATATGAGCTTACCATAACAGTTGTACCCCCTGTTGATAACATACACTCACATCATAACATACAATTATATATTTACATATTCACAAGTCATACTCAAATATATATATACAACTAATATCATGGAATAATCTACACTATTGTAGGGAAAGACTATACATCTGCTCCGCGGCTGGAATTACAAAAGTAGCCGGGGTGACCGCGTCTCACTCTCCTTTCCTTGAAATGGTTCAACATAGTGAGGTGAGTATAAGAATACTTAGTGGATCTATAAATATGGAATGCATTACTAATTTATAGATATACATCTGATCATTTATGATAGTATTAAATATAATACCAATTTATCAATATGAAGTCAAATATAGATATGATGACAATTATCGATATAAGACAATTATAGATGTGATGAGATATGACAATATGATAGAATGGATCAAAATGCATAAGGTAAACAGGATTGGGTCAAATAATTGCATAACACTGTCATTTCTGTCCACATCTCCACTTCCCTATAAATTTCATAAGGAGGATCAATCCTTATGGCTAGAGCCATATCCCTATCTCTAGCTAGGGCAAGTAGTACCAGTGTGCACACCGTCGATGGAATTACCCACTACACCATCAAAGTAGCCCTGTTATGTTACCATATGCAAATGTTCCAAACCATGATGAAAATGCAACAAGTATAATTCATATGAGGTACCAAATAGAAAATATATCCATATAATCATGTATAGAACCAATTGGAAACAACTTACAATTTTGGCCCGCTCTGTCGCAGCGACTTACCAAATTACTGGTCCGTTTCCTATTTTTCAGTGACTTTCTGGTTTCACATGTTACCAACATATATGTTGCAATTTGAACATCTGAAATGCTAGTATATATATATATAGGATGATTGGGCTTGATTTGAGGTCAAACCAGTTAATAGAATGACTTTTATAGCCATTGCCGTTTTAGGTCATTTTATGCCATTTCGGTAACCCCATTTTTTCCGATTGGCGCGTTTAGGGGCAACTTTGTCCATATCGGTCTAAAGTCAGTCTGACATGATCAAAGGTCATATAATATATCCAAATGCATGTACCTTAAACTAGAAATGCAATAAGGTATTTATAAACCCACCTCAAATGCAAGTGACCAAAACGCCCCTCCAAGGCTCGAGCACTTACTGCTCTGTCACCTTCTCTTTTCCCCGAGAGGATTCCCTTATACACATACCAACTCTCCGATAAGATACAATATCAAATCAACATAGCACATTCAAACACATATACATAGCTATTTCAAACAAGTTACACATGTCACTTTCATGTTCAAAGTCCTTATTTCACTAAGTCACTTAGCCATTCCAA